>CM059204.1:44662693-44760193 GCA_030347435.1 Clarias fuscus | reverse complement strand
ATGACAACTTATGGAGATAAAAGATCTAGAGTTAATGTCACGTGTTGATTGTGCTGATGCAGGTGAAGGAGGTCAGCGGTAGGCAGAAAACAAAGAAACCATCAACAAAACAGACGTATCAGAGAGGAAACCGGTGTACTATGAGGTCAAATCAACAAGCTAGTACTGTATGTTCTTAAAAACGAACTTGGTTGTAGAAAAACGCTTTACAATTTCTAGCTGAGTGAAGATCATCTATACCTGAGTGAGGATCATCTATACCTGAGTGAAGGATCATCTATACCTGAGTGAAGATCATCTATACCTGAGTGAGGATCATCTATACCTGAGTGAGGATCATCTATACCTGAATGAAGATCATCTATACCTGAATGAAGATCATCTATACCTGAGTGAAGATCATCTATACCTGAGTGAAGATCATCTATACCTGAGTGAGGATCATCTATACCTGAGTGAAGATCATCTATACCTGAGTGAAGATCATCTATACCTGAGTGAAGATTATCTATACCTGAGTGAAGATCATCTATACCTGAATGAAGATCATCTATACCTGAGTGAGGATCATCTATACCTGAGTGAAGATCATCTATACCTGAGTGAAGATCATCTATACCTGAATGAAGATCATCTATACCTGAGTGAGGATCATCTATACCTGAGTGAAGATCATCTATACCTGAATGAAGATCATCTATACCTGAATGAAGATCATCTATACCTGAGTGAAGATCATCTATACCTGAATGAAGATCATCTATACCTGAGTGAAGATTATCTATACCTGAGTGAGGATCATCTATACCTGAGTGAGGATCATCTATACCTGAGTGAAGATCATCTATACCTGAATGAAGATCATCTATACCTGAGTGAGGATCATCTATACCTGAGTGAAGATCATCTATACCTGAATGAAGATCATCTATACCTGAGTGAAGATCATCTATACCTGAGTGAAGATCATCTATACCTGAGTGAGGATCATCTATACCTGAGTGAAGATCATCTATACCTGAGTGAAGATCATCTATACCTGAGTGAAGATCATCTATACCTGAGTGAGGATCATCTATACCTGAGTGAGGATCATCTATACCTGAGTGAAGATCATCTATACCTGAGTGAGGATCATCTATACCTGAGTGAGGATCATCTATACCTGAGTGAAGATCATCTATACCTGAGTGAAGATCATCTATACCTGAATGAAGATCATCTATACCTGAGTGAAGATCATCTATACCTGAGTGAAGATCATCTATACCTGAGTGAAGATCATCTATACCTGAGTGAAGATCATCTATACCTGAGTGAGGATCATCTATACCTGAGTGAAGATCATCTATACCTGAGTGAAGATCATCTATACCTGAGTGAGGATCATCTATACCTGAGTGAAGATCATCTATACCTGAGTGAAGATCATCTATACCTGAATGAAGATCATCTATACCTGAGTGAAGATCATCTATACCTGAGTGAAGATCATCTATACCTGAGTGAAGATCATCTATACCTGAGTGAGGATCATCTATACCTGAGTGAAGATCATCTATACCTGAGTGAAGATCATCTATACCTGAGTGAAGATCATCTATACCTGAGTGAGGATCATCTATACCTGAGTGAAGATCATCTATACCTGAGTGAAGATCATCTATACTCTGGAGCAGGTAGTGTAGGAGGTTCAGTGTCAGTGTTAAACAGCCGAGTCACATGACTGAGCTTTTGGGAAACTCGGTCCAAAGTGAAGAAAAAACGCTGTTTTGTGTGTACTCAGGGGAAACAGAGATTTCGGCTTGTTGTAACGTCGCCTTGTGTGCAGAAGATGTCGATGTCTGTGTGCCAGGCTCGCTGATTTGACGTCAGCTTTGTTTATGAGGATATTTTGTACAATAGCAGACGTATGTATGTACAGTAAACTAGTGACTGTGTTAACGTTGTGTACTGGACTTTTTACATGCGTGTACACACACACACACACACACACAGTTACTCACACATTACGTTAATGAACAGAGGAGCCTGAATGTACTACTAAGCTCACTGCTGCTACACACTGTACAAAACTCCCATGGACACAGACCACACAGACAGCGGCGGCGGTTTGGGACGAGACCCGGTCGGACTTCTACAAAGCACAACCGGTGATGACGTTTTGTCTCGGCTGCTGATTGGCCCCCTGTCGATTAAGGAGGCTCCTAACAGCGTGTTACAGGGCGTTTTGTGCTTTTCAAGTGGACAAAGATCTTCTTTGTCCATCTTTTTTTTCACGTTCTCTATAGAAAGGAATAAAAACAATGTTCAGACAAAATCATATATTTTTTTGCTTTGTGATTTGTGAAGTTCGCTTGCTGTTACTCGACTAGGCTTGAAATGCAGATTTTCAGGGTATTTGCTTTGTAACTTGGATTTTCATTGTGGTGTAGCTACTTATTTTTGGACTTGGCTTGTGAATATAGATTTGGAGAACCTATTTCTCTCTGTGATTTGCCTCTTTTGGGGGAGTATAGTGTGTGTACAGTAGAGTTTGTAGGTGTGCAGGCCCAGGTAGTTACATCACAGGCGCACTCCTCACACGATCAATGGTAGACAGCATCATCATCATCAGCTTTTATATCACACCGTGGTGTAACAGCAGCCAGCGACATGATCGGCTTTAATTTCATATTGTGAGCGTGTCACAGGCCGAGTGTCACAGCGTGGGTCAGTCCGAGCTCATCGCTCCTCAAACCCCGATCAGAGCGAGACGTGTCTGCAGTCACAGCACATAGGACAGGCAGGAGGAGTACAATAAGGGCTGCTGGACCACTGGAGCAGTGCGAGGAGGTAATGTAGCACACAGGCGTCAAGATCTGCACACACACACACACACACACGCAGAGCCGTGAGTATCCACTAGTTTCATCATAAAGCTGAACAAATGGTATTTGACACTAGCTTTTAAACTAACGCACCAGTTATTGACTTTTCTTCATTCTTTACTGTTTATTGCTTTATGTTTTGAAATGTAGAAACCTTTTGCAGTTATTTACATGTGCCTAAGACTTTTGCACAGTGCTGTATTTCAGGGTGACTCTCCTCTCCTCTACTGAACAACTCTTACTCCTCTATCCTCTCTTCTGAACAACACTCTTTCTCTCCATTTCTCTATTGTTTATTACTCAGGTTGTAATTTAGCTTTTAATTAGAATAAAATAGAAATATACAATAGATGTATTAATGTTGAGGCGGCACGGTGCTGTAGTGGTTAGCACTGTCGCCTTGCACCGCCAGGGTTTGGGTTCGATTCCCGCCCAGGCTCGATTCCCGCATGGAGTTTGCATGTTCTCCCCGTGCTTGGTGGGTTTCCTCCGGGTACTCCGGTTTCCTCCCACAGTCCAAAGACATGTAGGTTAGGCTGATTGGCGTCCCAAATTGCCCGTAGTGTGTGAATGAGTGAGTGTGTGTCTGTGCCCTGCGATGCATTGGCACTCTGTCCAGGGTGTACCCTGCCATGTGCCCTAAGTCTCCTGGCATAGGCTCCAGACCCCCCGTGACCCTGAATACAGGATTAAGCGGTATAGATGATGAGTGAGTGAGTGAGTGAGTGAGTATTAATGTTGTATTTGACCTTTACTTGTACAGTATTCAACTTTTTGTATGGAAGGTGCTGAGCATAATAATAATGTTTGAGTTTACTCCAGATAGTTAATATTCATATAAATTCTCCATACTATCATATTATTTATATAATAATAATAATAATAATAGCAAATATTCACAAGTGAAAAACGGCACTCAAGCGAAACTGCAGGATGTTCAGTCAAACTAAGCAGCTCAACTATACAGAAATTTACAGTACAGGGGGTGTGGGTGGGGAGGGTTTGTACAATACAGGTGTGTCACAGGCTCATACTTCACAGAAATAATCAATACTGTGCGCGTGTCACAGGCGGTTTGCAAAAGTAATGAAAATGGCTACATAAGGCCGAATTCATGGCTCCTGGAACCCCTGGGGATCAGACTGGGACACATCTACAGTGACAGCACATACAGTAGGACAGGCAGACGTGAGGGCGGCTGAAACATTAGAGCAGTGTGAGGAGCGGCAGCGAGTTGACTGCACACTCCATTCTCATATAGTTACTCCAATAATAGTGATAGTTTCACTACAGGCTCATCCATTAATCGTCTATTCTACATGGATGACCCAAAACTGTTTAACAAGAATGTCTAAGAAGAAAGTGGCCTATCATCATTAACGGCTTTAGCAATGCCATCGAATGGAGTTTGCACTAGATAACCGTGCCAAAGCTACATAAAAAAATGGGGAACTTGACACCTCCAAAAACATCAGGATTGTCAGGGGTACTCGGTGGTTAAGGCATTGGACTACGGTTCAGAAGATCTCAGGTTCAAATTCCTTGACCACCTAGTTGTCCCTGTAAGGCCCTTCACTACTGTATCAACTGCTCTGATTTATAATGAGATAAAAATGTAAGTCGTTCTGAACAAGGGTGTCTGCCAAATGTAAATGTGATTGGCATCAACACCAGCATGCGGGATTTAGAAGAGGGCAGTAAATGAAACAACAAAACGAAAGAAAATATTCTATTCAATTAAATTTGATTTGTATAGTGCTTTTAACAATTTTCATGTGTCGCTCAACAGAGAGCGACAGGGAGAGGGTAAGAGGGAGAGAAGAGAGGGAGAGAGAACAGTTAGGTCTGGTCACAGTCACATAATGTATAATGTGAATGTATATTTAGTGCAGAGTGCAAGCAGGGACCCAAACACAGACATGAGGGCTCCCTGAGATGTAAACCAACCAATCACCTCACCGTCAACAAACCTGAGTGATCAATGAGAGTGGGGAGGACAGCATCTAAACATACCAGTTCACCAGAATACTCTACGTCCATGAGTCCCCCAGATCTGCTCCTTTACCTAAGGTTAATCTATTTACAAAAATGCTTGGCTAAATAAATAGGTCTTTAGCCTAGACTTAAACACTGAGACTGTGTCTGAGTCCCGAACATTAATAGGAAGACTATTCCATAACTTCGGGGCTTTGTAAGAAAAGACTCCGCCCCCTGCTGTAGTTTTAATAATACGCGGTACTGACAAGCACCAACAAGTGCTGATACAGTTTATTTCTGTGTACATGAGCATAAATTCTTTGCTACTATCTGTTCCAGAATCTTGGAGATAAAGGGAAGGTTTGATATCGGCCTGTAATTAGAAAGCAGACAGGGGTCGAGGTCAGGTTTAGAAAGGATGTACATGCCAATAGCAGATGTGGATAAATTGTACCTTCCCGGAGGTGAGGGTGGAAGGGACCTAATTCAATTGGAAAGCACCAACAATAAATGGTCTAGATCGCATTATAATTTAATTCACATTAAATTAAATTAAATAATCATTCGAAAGCATGACAAACAAAATAAAAAAGTCCAAAAAGAGCTCAACCACCATGCAAAAAAAGTCAAATAAGACACAAAGGAATATCTAAAAAGAGTTGTGAAAAGATGCTGACCAACAGATGACTAACCAATGGCCCATAACTGCTTTGTTGAGATCTGAAATGGAGTGCATTATCATTGCTGCCCAAGACCAGCCACAGACACAGCCTGTGGGAAATGTAATCAATTTCAGTAAACCAGTGACCATATAGTGTCATATAGTGCCCTGAGATGTCCAATACTGAATACCACAGCGCGGCTGCCACAGACCTGCACATGGATGGACAAGGACTGAAAGGGAGACCTCAGTGAACCGTAACTAAATTACAAAGATCAAGACCAAACAAATGTGGGAATGAACACGACAACAACAATGCCAGCGGTGATGGGAGGCCTGGGACTTGTGTGGAAAGGGATGGAGAAATACACCAATCAGGTCTTGAGTAACATCAAAACTGTGTCGTAACCCTTTATGTGATTCAGGAGATCCATCATAGAAGAAATGCAGCTGCTCTTATCCTGACCGGTCTGACATGTTATACAGTATTATAGACTCTGTTCTCATTGTGTACATAACATACTGTTGGTTATATTGGATGAACTCATGGTGGACTGTATGATTTCAGCTGCTACTACGTCTACTGTACTTCTACTAAAAATCATCATCATTATCATCAACGACGACAACAACAACAACAACATTACGTAAATAATGATTGGTTTTGTGGTTCTGAACTTGGAGCAGGTTTCATCTGTTTATGAAAACAATGTGTTTATTCAGGTAAATCCCCTATCCAGTGATTGATTTTATCCCGTGGTGGGTTTGCCTCCAGATCGCAGTCCAACAGCACGCGTAAAGTGAACCTCTTGCATCAGCACTTGAGAAGTGTGTGCGAGAAATGGCCAAACTCCACTCCACATTTATTCTACCGATGCTGTTCGGTGAGTTCATACGCACATGAGTGAATAAACAGATAGTGAAGTGTAAACGATGAATAAATCCCTGTAGCTGTGAGAGTGTGTGCAGTGTTCAGGCTGGGCGAGTGGTTACAGTACGTGCCGCTCTTTCAGCTTTCTTTGCAGACGTCAGGTCTGTCCATCCTGGAGCGAACATCACCCTGCCCTGTAACATCACTGATTATTACGAGATCTCCTGGTATCAGATGAACCCCGCAGGCGTGAGACAGATCATATCAGCCACACAGAGCAAACCAGTCAGACACTATAGCGTCGCCTATAACGCAGACGAGAGTCACTATGATGCAACAGAAAGCAACCGTTCAGTCGGTTTAGTGATTATTGGAGCTCGAGAGGCAGATCTGGGAGTTTATTACTGTGGAGGCTGGAACGACCCAAGAGACATTCAGTTTGGGAAGTTCATCAGACTCAACTTGACTGCAGGTGAGCGTGTGCAGCCGCGTTGCTGTTTCTTTTAGGCTACTTCCTCTTAATCTTATCGTTCCTACTTCTCTGTTGATTTGAGCCTGTAGCTGTTAACAGTAAATGTACGTTTACTTAAAAAGAACAAACTCTTTTCTTCTACATTCAGGGTTTAATATACCGTACATTGTAAAACCAGGTAATCGCTGTTTGTTGAAAACGATGAGTGCTGGTAATAAATATCAGTGTAATGCTAAATGTGTTACAGAGAAAAACATCCTTAACAGACACATTATGTGGCCAAAATTATGTGCACCCCTGACCCTCGCACCCATATGCAGAAAATGCACAATGTTGCTTTTATGGCTTTACAATTTCGCTTTACTGAAACAGAAAGGAGGCGGCAGAGGGGTGTAGCGGTTAGCGCTGTCGCCTCGCACCTCCAGGGTCCGGGTTCGATTCCCGGCCAGGATTAAGTCGTATAGGCCACGATGAGTGAGTAAGAGGCCTTGGACCTCCTCCAGTGTGTATAGACATATGATATAATAATAATATTGAGAGAAATGTCATAAACACAGAAGAGGATTGCAGATTAGCGAGTTTTAAATGCTTGTACCTGCTAGAGTAAATAAATGATCTCTTTTAACGGTCATGTGTGAGTATGAGCTCAGGTGTGTGTGTGTGTGTGTGTGTGTGTGTGTGTGTGGTTAGCCAACGCGGTTTCCTCTTTAAACCGTCTTCCTACACCATCTCATCATTTCTCTGTTTCACATGATGCCGATGTCTCTGTGCTCCTCTGTGTGTGTGTGTGTGTTTCAGATGAGATCTCGGATGTTTTCTCAGAATGTTTTCTCAGATGGTTGCTCAGATGTAATGGCCAGACTCACCAGGCCGAGGGTTTAGTCACACATCAGTTTGCCCCTCATACTACACAGGGCAGAAAATTTTGTAAAATCATATCGTTTGTTGTTAAGTTCGCTCTTCCAGTCCTCGTCATCAGAGGACTCTGCGATATCCTGCTACAGGGTAAGAACTCACAGCTTCAAGACCAACACTTCACCCTGTCACACACATACTGTACTGTAGATAGCTATAATTATTGTACCTTCTGTTGTGCCAGTTCTTTTGTTACAGAGTATTTTCCATCTGCTTGGAAGTTAAACAATCAGGTAACAAGAGACACATGAGCTGCAGCGTAGAGAAAATCAAAGCTGAGATAATGCCACTTTTAATACACGGTAAAAAATCTTCTGTTATTTCATACTAACACACATTTCGTTGCGCAGAAAGCTGAAGCGTGACCATCTGACGCGGCCTGTGGGACCAACCAGTGACTTTCCTGACGGCCCAGAAAGCATTAATCAGTAATTAAGCAGCTGTGATCTGATCTGTCCAAATCATGACTGATCAGTTACTACTCCGTGTATGTGTGTGAGATATGAAATGTCGTAATCAATAATTCCCTTTCCGGTACTCAAACGTACATCATCGACATGTTTAATATAATATAAAGACTTAGGGATAGAAATAAAATGTGAAAGAACTGCTGTGGTTTATACGTTACATTACTGCCGCAGATTACTGTAATACAGGGGTACAGGACAGGTACCAGTGTCACTCTCTCTGCTGCCACCTGCTGGAGGACGTGAGTTTATTCAATGTGTAAGAAAAGGACAAGCGGCGACTTTAGAGAGATTAGTGTAAATAATGCAAAGAGATTAGAAATAATTTGCTCTGTTTTTCTTAAATTCAGTAGATGCCACAATAATTATACACCACACAGATTGCAGTATAGAAAAAAAAAAAGAAAAGAAAGAAAAACTTTATTACTGTTTTAGCCAGTGTTGGAGGAGTTACATCATATAAAAGTGTTACATAATTACATTAGAATAGATGTTTATTCCAATGCTGAGAAAAAAATAAAATAAACAAAACATAACAAAACAAAACAAAACTTTCTCTTCACTTAGTTACAGTTTAAAAATGTTGATGGTACGTTTTTTTTCTGTTATTGTTTCTATTTAAAAAAAAAAACTTTATCTAGTACTTTAAGGAACTTTTTTTTGCCATAGTTTGGTATAATCTGTTTTAACTCTTTCCATTTGTTAAAATCTGTTGAAAATTGTACTGTTGTTTGTGATTAGTTCTCTTGTCTTGTCATCTGTTAATAAAATGTTTGTGCTTCACTCTAAGCAGATAGAATCTAATGGAGAGTCTGATGGATAAGTGTGTGTTTCAGTGCAGAAAATTCAATATTCTTTCATTTTTAAATCAAAAGTACAGTATCGCTAACATCACTATAGCGTGGAACGCTTATTACTATAGAGTTTATGCCGTAAAAACTCAGGGGTTATCAAACCTTTTTTGTGAACACAGACAAACTGTAACCTTTAATTAATTGGCCAGTGAGTCCAGTCCCACACCGAACACACACACACTCATGTGCACCCTGAATGACCGTCACACAAAAGACACAGACATAGTCGATAAAGACCTTATTTAGTTTTTCTCTCTCTGATGACTGATTCATTGGCCCACTGCATTTGTCCCCGTGTTCCTGATGAACAGCTTAGAAATAGCACTAGGATAAATATAATTCAACTATAGATTATTCAGAATAATCATGAACATGAGGACCTACCTGATGCTGCATGATGCGATTACTGCATTTATTCAGTCCAATTCTTCTCAGTTTAAATGAGACCTGAGAAATTGGGATTGATTGGTCACTGATTCTGCAGGAGTGAAGGTGGGACTGATCAAGGTAGCTTCACAGAGGAGTGCTATTGAACAAAAAGATATTCCTGCACACACTTCTAACAGTCTATAAGGGGAAATGATTTGCGTGGAAGAGAAAAATTGTTTTTGCTAATTTGATACTGACACCTGAAGGAACTGACTTTTTAGCTCAGCTCTTTTCATTTATTCCATTAGTGGGAAAAGGTGCAACTGTGTGGGGGATTGTATCATTGTGTGTGTGTGTGTACAAAATGTCATGATGAAGTAATTTTACGTCTAGTTTCGTGTCACCTGAAAGTAAAAACTATAATCTATTATGACATTTTGAGTGACAGAAGACGTAGTTACAGCTTGACCATTGACTGTGGAGTTCTGACACTGGAGACTCCTTAAATGTTAAATATATCTTCTTTCAGAAACCACTGATTAAAACATTGTATATTTGTTTATGTAGAGCGTGAAGACTCATCTAAGAGTCTGTGTAAGACTCGAGAAACTTTGAGGAAAAAATGGCCCTTTATTAAAAAATCTAAAAAAATAAATAATAAAAGTCATCTTCCTCCATCTGAACTATTCATCTGAACTAGAAATACACAAAAGTAGAAGAATGAATTAATATAATATATTAATATAATTCATTCATATAATCAATGTTATAATTTATAACATATATAATTTCACTTTGTCCAGCAGGTGGCAGCAGAGTGATACTGTACATCTGCTACATTCCTGTATTATTGTAGTACACATCCCTCACATACAATACATTTCACATACAATACATTTCACATTTTATTTCCATCATAAGCCTGATCATTTATTAGACAATAGATTCAACAAAGTCATGAATAGATCAGGAAACTGTTGATATCCATTCCAGTCTAATTGCATAGTACTCTGTGTGTGTGTGTGAGTTATTAAATGATCCCTGCATGTATTGAGCAGATGACAGCAGGGGCTTTGCTGATTCTGATCCTCGTGCTGATAAGTGATTTCTAGGCTGTCAGGTACTGTAGGTGCGGACTGGGACCAAGAAGTGTCCCTGGACTTCCTGGCCCGCAGCAGCCCACCACATCCCACATCATAACACATGGGCTCACTAATGGAGATTAGTTTTTAAACATCACTTACTAGTACATAAATATGACACAATACAGAAATAAATGCTTTTAAAACATTTTATTTGAAGTGTCACTGGACATGTATTGGGTCATATTTGTAAAATAAAGAAACAAAGGAAAGAGCATTAAGACAGACAACATAGAGTATAAAACTATAAAGACAATATATTAGCTGGTCGGGGAGGGGGGGGGGGCGGTCATGTAATCTGGAATAAAATCAGGAGCAGCATTAGCTCGTGCTAGTCATTTAAATAAGTAACTAGTTTACTAGCACGAGCTAATGCTGCTACTGATTTGATTTACCTGTTCAGTAATTATTTGCTCAGATAAATTCACTGTATCGAGAAAGAATCAATATATCTTCCTCTGTTTCAGGACGCGTATGGAATAGACCAAACAAAATGAATGAGGAGGGAGGGTGATATATTCACATGCACACAAACACACGCTCTCTGTCAGCACCACCCGTGCGATCGACGCACTCACACATCTGTGTAGGAAAGAGATGCAATATTATGGTTTCCATATTTTTTTATATACATTTGCGTACTGACTGCGCCGGCACACATTGCCCAGCGGCGCACTGGGAAAACTCCCAGTGTTTCAGACGGCCAGTCCGCCACTGCCGTCAGGAGAATCTTGTGTAGGTCACACAGGTCACATCAGATGGCGGCGCTTCAGCTTCCTGCGGATTGAAATGTGTTTGTGTGAAGAATTTTAATTTGCTGTAACAGTGACATGATCTCAGCACTGATCTTCTGTGTTTCTGTTAACTTATCATTCAAGTACTTGTCTAAATATAGATCAAATAAAATGTATTATTATTATTATTAAATTCAGTAAAAGTGTCGCAAAGATTTGTCATATTATTTTAATAGTTTGTACACATCGTTATCTCTCTACACTGTAAAACAATACTGAAGGCGTTTATATAAAACACACAATAATCTCCTCTGAACAGTTGATATTGAGATGTATACACACGTGGACAAAATTGTTGGTACCCTTCGGTCAATGAAAGGAAAACCCACAATGGTCACAGAAATAACTTTAATCTGACAAAAGTAATAATAAAAAAAAATTCTATGAATGTTAACCAATGAAAGTCAGACATTGCTTTTCAACCATGCTTCAACAGAATTATTTAAAAAAAAAAAAAACTCATGGAACAGGCCTGGACAAAAATGATGGTACCCCTAGAAAACACTGAAAATAATGTGACCAAAGGGACATGTTAATTCAAGGTGTGTCCACTAATTAGCATCACAGGTGTCTACAATCTTGTAATCAGTCAGTGGGCCTATATATAGGGCTCCAGGTAGTCACTGTGTTGTTTGGTGACATGGTATGTACCACACTCAACATGGACCAGAGGAAGCGAAGGAAAGAGTTGTCTCAGGAGATTCGAAAGAGAATTATAGACAAGCATGTTAAAGGTAAAGGCTATAAGACCATTTCCAAGCAGCTAGATGTTCCTGTGACTACAGTTCAGAAATTTAAGATCCATGGGACTGTAGCCAACCTCCCTGGACGTGGCCGCAGGAGGACAATTGATGACATATCAAAGAGACGGATAATCCGAATGGTAACAAAAGAGTCCAGAAAGACTTCTAAAGAAATCCAAGGTGAACTTCATGCTCAAGGAACATCAGTGTCAGATCGCACCATCCGTCGTTGTTTGAGCCAAAGTGGACTACATGGGAGACGACCAAGGAGGACACCATTGTTGAAAACAAATCATAAAAAAGCCAGACTGGAATATGCCAAACTACATGTTGACAAGCCACAAAGCTTCTGGGAGAATGTCCTATGGACAGATGAGACAAAAATGGAACTTTTTGCCAAGGCACATCAGCTCTTTGTTCACAGATGGAAAAAGGAAGCGTATCAAGAAAAGAACACTGTCCCTACTGTGAAACATGGAGGAGGCTCTGTTATGTTCTGGGGCTGCTTTGCTGCATCTGGCACAGGGTGTCTTGAATCTGTGCAGGGTACAATGAAATCTCAAGACTATCAAGGGATTCTAGAGAGAAATATGCTGGCCAGTGTCAGAAAGCTGGGTCTCAGTCGCAGGTCATGGGTCTTGCAACAGGACAATGACCCAAAACACACAGCTAAAAACACCCAAGAATGGCTAAGAGGAAAACATTGGACTATTCTAAAGTGGCCTTCTATGAGCCCTGACCTCAATCCTATTGAGCATCTTTGGAAGGAGCTGAAACATGCTGTCTGGAAAAGGCACCCTTCAAACCGGAAACAACTGGAGCAGCTTGCTCATGAGGAGTGGGCCAAAATACCTGCAGAGAGGTGCAGAAGTCTCATTGACAGTTACAGGAATCGTTTGATTGCAGTGATTGCCTCAAAAGGTTGTGCAACAAACTATTAAGTTAGGGGTACCATCATTTTTGTCCAGGCCTGTTCCATGAGTTTTTGAGTTTTCATTTTTTAAATAATTCTGTTGAAGCATGGTTGAAAAGCAATGTCTGACTTTCATTGGTTAACATTCATAGAATTCTCATTTATTATTACTTTTTTCAGATTAAAGTTATTTCTGTGACCATTGTGAGTTTTTCTTTCATTGACCGAAGGGTACCAACAATTTTGTCCACGTGTGTATCTGCTACTTCTGCTCTGTAAAGCTTCATAACGGCTCTAATCTGAGGTGCTGGTTGAGGTTAATTGGTGATTTCTGAGGCTGGTGACTCTAAATGAACTTCTCCTCTGCAGCAGTAAGTTTTGGTCTCGCTTTCCTGGGAAGGTCTTCATGAGAGACAGTTTCATCATGGAGCTCGATGGGGTTTACAAACACACTCGACACAATACTGTTCTTACAGGAACTGATCCAGAACAGCCGACCTTCATGTCTTTAAATAACAATTGACTGTTAGTGTTTTTCTTATTGTTCTTACTTAATTACCTAATGCCATATGTGCTATTTCACAGTTTAGAAACAGACACTGTATTGCTCTAGATTGTAGAGCATTAATCCAAACTTCCAAACTGTACAATGTGATGCAATACTACAACCTGTACAATACTACAACTGGTTATTATTATTTCTATAATTGCAAACTTTACACAGGTAATGTAAAACACTGTTAATCTCGCGCACAGGTTTAATATATCCCTAACCGTAACAGGTGACATTTATTTACTTCATCTCTAAGTGAAATGCTGTTACAGTATGAATCAATCCAGAGCTACAGTATATAGTGCAAATCTCACAGATTCCCCACTGTAGTAGGACATCATATGACCTGTGTGTAAGTTTGTGAATTTCGGTGCCTCATTTCGGTGCCACTTAAATGCCTGAACTGTCGATTAATGTATTTGTTCTCTGGGGCTGTGATGATGACACAGTTGTAATAAGCATTAGATTCATCAACACACATGATCGCTAGTAAAATGTAAATACCGCATTCATGGGGTGTCAGAAATGATCGGAAAAATCAATAATTTCCTTAATTAGAAAAATCTTGAGGACTTCGGAAAGCTTTGATAATACAAATCCAAAACATTGTTGCAGTAATGCTACTGTACATTTTATTTTTGTAGATTAAAAGTTTATTAGATTAGATAAAAAAATGAAAAACAAATAATCAGGAAATGAGACCATCCGACATGCGCGTGAACGCAGCAACTAACGTTACACTCGCTCTGACGGCAGCAGGTGATCTACCGCTATCTCTTAACTTGCTAAATTAAACAATTTTCGTTAAAATGCCTAAAACTAAACGGTCGAAAGTGTGACTGTATTTCACAAGAAAGGATTCCGACACCGCGACGTGCAGTAAATGTTTTACAGCAGTCGCGTGTAAAGGGGGAAACACGTCAAATCTAATGAAACATTTGAGGCCAAACGGAATAAAGTTAAAGCAGAGGGACGCGCCGTGTTTAACAGCTTACAGACACCAGCTGGCGCTATCGGTGTGGACAACTCCAGCCCCAGTCATACCAACCGTAGCAAATAGGATTATAATGACGTCAGCAGCCTTTCCGCAAGTTAGCAGTAGGCTAATGTAATGTTAACTGCAAAATGCAAATCTTGCATTCATGCTAACAAATGGTCAAACGATTTGTAAAATACTATACTTATAATTATGGCTTTCCAGCTAGTACTTACACATTTAATATATTGTTCAATTTTAAGCATTAAATTTTTTGTTCAATAAAAATGTATTCTTGAGTCATCCACCATCATTTTGTGGCTTTTGCAAAGTATCGGTTCAGGCACCGTTTTGGCACCGGTATCGAAAAAACCCCAAACTATACCCAACGCTAGTCATTACACCTTAGTTATAACCTCTAATATGAAGAATGAAGAAACTGTAGCATGGAAATAAAAAAAACATTAATTACGCATTTTCTATTTTGTTTTGCATAGTTAATGTGTTGGCAACTACATGTGTATTGGGAGTTTACCTTTTCAGGAGAGTCTACGGTGTAACTGTAGCCACTACATGATGATGCTGATGTCGCTAAAGAAAAAGTCATTTTAATAAGAAATCAATGAAATCTATAAAACATATTGAATAGTATTTTAGATTAATTTTCAATAAAATGAATGTAAATGAGTTGCGTGTTTTTTCCAAGTCAAAGTTTGCGAAAGTTAAGGGCGTTTTCTCACTGAACCGTTTCCGAGCACACTTGGCCCCGGGACCAGTAGATTCTTGTCTGTGAGCATGCAATCGTTTCGAGCTCGGGAACCAAAATACGAAAATATCCAAAGATAATCGGACACTACATATAAAAACCGAGCAATGCTGTGCAGAGTTAAACAAACTTCCCTCGAGCAGCACACAGCGCGCTGTGCGATGCTGACACACAGTTTCAGGTTACCTGTGATTGCTGTGACAAAATTGAAATGTTGGAAAAATGTAATTTGTACAAGCTGTTATGGTTGCAACTAAAGCTAATTTCTTGCTTTTATACTTTCTTGCAGACAGGCACTGGAGGAAACACAGACCGAGACCTCTGAGCGTAGCACAAGACCAGCTAACAACAGAAGAAAGAGACCAAACCTGACGTGCAGAGCAGGAGACTCATAATGCTGCATGAAATCTCAGATTTAGATGGAGAAGCGCCGACTACAGATACAGAGGAAGGAACAGCAAGAGATCGAATAGGACGTTGATGCGGACGATGGACCAACTGTTGTCTTCATTTCATTAACACACACCCTCTTGCTATGCAAGAACAAGTAAATATAAAATATGCTACATTTTAATGTTTAGATTTTTTCTCCTATTTGACAGCTAATTCTGTTACAAAATTAACTTTTATTATATTTTTATTTAATAATGATTAATAAAACATTTTGCACTCTATCCAGTACTTTGTCTCTATTCTAAATCCCCCACACTCATCTTGGATTTTACAGTATACATTTATGTTTACATTTACAAAAATACAATATAAACACACGGCACACAAAACATGTTAAACACTAAACATTGATGCCTGGTGAGGTTTTAAATTCAATAGTTTCAGCATCTCAGCTAAGTTTGAAAATCTACACATAGCAAGGTAAGAAAAAAAAGAGCACAAGCATCTCTCTTGTAGGACTGTTGTCTTCTTAATAGGAGGATTTAGTGTCCATTCCTGGTCTCTCCAGGGGTGTATTCCAGAAAGCAGGTCATGTGACATACCCGGGTAAGTTTAAGAGTAAGTTAGTGGATGACCTCAACTTTCGGTTCCAAAAACGGAGGTGACTTCCTGGGTATGTTTGTAACCATAGCAACTTGCTCTCTGAAGATAACCTGCTCGGTAGCAGCTTCTGTTCCAGGGTCAGTTTGTTTCAGAGGTTTATTGAGCATGACGTGTGCTTTTAATGAAGATCCTGTGGACGTGGAGGCACAAATTATACGAGTTTTTTCTCGCCGGGAGAGAGTTATATAAGACTGGGGGTTCGATCCCCAGGCCGGCTTGTCTGATGTGGTGACAGCAGCAACTATTTATTTGATTTGCAACAAGTTCAACAAACTCAAAAATTGATAGTTTACTTAAAATTGGAAACATCATTACATAAAAAAAAAAAATTGATGTAACTTATTACAGTGTACATAGCACTTCGTTTTTTTTTTTTTTTTATGCGTCATGGCATTTTTTTGTACAATGTGGGTGATGCAGAGCCTGTGGGAAAGGCAACTGTGTGTAGAGCCGTTCACACAGTACTGTATGTCTGGCACTTAATCGGGTTTACAGTGTGTGTAAAAAGTGTTTAAGTTGTCAAAACTCAAGAAATTTGAGGTAATCAGTTACATCAATTTTTTTAAGTAATGATGTTTCCAATTTTAAGTAAACGGAACTATCAATTTTTGAGTTTGTTGAACTTGTTGCAAATCAAATAAATTATTGTTCCAGTTGATGGGAATCGAACCCGGGCCGTTCACATGGCAGGCGAAACACTTACCACTGAGCCACCAGCGCGCTATAGAGTTTTACTTGGTGGAATTTTAAGGTGACGGTTACTGTTACTTACGTACTCACGATTACTTAAAATATCAAAAGGTTCTGAATACTCAAAAAGGTCTATTAATTTGACCTAATTGCAATCATTTACGTTAACGGTACTCAATGTGTTTAATTACTTTGAGCATTAGGGTTCACAGTGTATAACAAAAGGGAAGCCGATGTCAAATGTGCGATTTAATACTCTCACGCATTTACTCTGTCCGTTATTTTTTGCCAACCCAACTCTCTTTCTTTAGCCGATGCAGCCGTATTGCTTTTTTCATTATTATTGGCTTGAATTCTTCATATTCTGCATTTAAACCTCCAACTCCGCCTCTGTGAAGTACTTTGATTTTCCATTTTGACTCATGAAATCGGCGATCCATTGATAATGTCTTTATGTTATGCACCGTGCACGCGCATTAACTCTGGGTAACCAGTAGGAGGTTGATTAAACTTGCTCTTCTCAGGGGTTTTGGAACCGACATACTCATGGTATGCGGGTTTGGGGTAAATCAACCCAGAGGTTAAGTTTTACCAAATGGTAAGTTAACCCAGCTTTCTGGAATACCCCCCGGGTCACAAGGACATGCTGCCATCACACACCAGCCCTCTCTAAACCCAGATGATCCTGAGGAGAACAGGAAAATGCATGATCAGAGATTTATTATTTATTATGTGTTTCTATGCTATTTATTGAACTTTATTATAGCAGGCATTATATTTATTTGTAGCATTTATATATTGTTTACATCTGTGATAAATTCACAATGTACATAAACACTATTTTTACAATAAAAAGTCAATATATAAAATAAATAACGCTCATGCGCTATGACCAAATGTAATGTTTTAAGTAATGTTTAATGAGCACTTCATTTCTATTTGACTGCAAAAATGGGGTATGCAGTATATGCAGTGCATGGGGGCGCCACACGGAGGGGGGCGCCATTGCGAGAAAAAAAAATCATTGAAAATTGTCTTTAATAAAGCTTTTAAAATATTTGAAAAATTATATTTGTTAAGAGACTGTTTTTGTTTAGCATGTTAAACGAGTAAAATAATAATAATAAAAATAATATATATCAATTGAGCCCCCTCTAGTTGCCAGACAGTCACGTATGCAAAATGGAGAGAAGAGGGAAATTTTCTGGCGCGCAGAACAGAAAAAGAAAAAAAAAAGAAAATGAAAAACAGTGTCTTAAAATGAGGACAGCAATGTCAAAGTGGATAAAAAGAGATTGGTAAGCTTGACCTATCATTTTGTATTACTGTAAGTCTTTTAAGTTCATCAACATTTAACGTTATTGCCAGCGAGGCTGAGCATAGTCACCGTCCGTTAATATCAAATCATTATTCCTGAAAAAAAATAGGCGTTTGGTTTAAAAAATTGTAACTTATTGTTAAAAATGTTAACTGAGTTTCTCACCACCAAGCACAACCAAGGTATTGGGCTCTTGCCTTATCCTGTGTTCACACCGAACGCGGCGAGAGCGTCAAAGTTCGCAAGCAATCAAGCTTGATCTTATGGAGACTGACCAAAATGTGGAAGAAAACAAGAAATTGATTGATAGAAAGAACTGTATTGTAGAAATAAACAAATTATAAGGCATTTGTATGGTGTGGCTTCTGTTCATTGTGAATTGCTAGTCTAATTTAATATTGTTTATTATTATATTATATTTCATATTATATTTAAACACCAACAATTTCAGACACCTTTGTCCACGCACCATTTTTTATTTTTTTTTATTAATGTCCCTGCACACAAACAGGGACATGTCATAAATAACCGGGAAACCCGCTACCGCAATAATTAACTTCTCCTCCATTCTGCTTGGGAACTAATGTCGCCGGAACAAAAGAATTTTTTATTCACTTCCATTTTTGCATTTCTGGTAGTTTTTAAGCACTCTTTCATCGTGTGTGGAAATATGCAAGTAGTTTCATGCTGAAAGTTGTCTGCTGTAGTATAGGTATAATAATAACATAATGGTATATTTACTCAGCCATGAAGATGAAGAGGACAACGAAGAGCAGGTTTAAGAGAATGACAAAGCAGGTGAAGAGAACAGGTATAGGAATGGGCCAAGAACTATAGCAGATTGGAGTACTGCAGAATTAAAGTATAAATAGTCTGAAATATCTGGTCCATTTACTCAGCCATGAAGATGAAGAGTAGAGAGAGAAAGCAAATAAGTCCAGAGCAGGTGAAGAGAACAGGTGGAGCTGCCACACAGGATACTATGACTTAAAGGGCTCATGACTTACATTTACCATTTTAATGTGTTTTCTGATGTACACTTACAGTAAGTGACAGTTTTTTTGTGCACCTGAATTACAAAATGTTTTTTATAGTTCACTGACCTCTTATTTGTCAAAAAATCTAATAAAATTTAATTCATCTTGTCATGACCACTTTAAACAATATCAAAAAACTAAAATTTGCGATTGATGATTTAAGGTATATATTATTTTGTGAAATATCTGGTTCATTTACTCAGCCATGAAGATGAGGAGGACAATGAAGCAATGATAGAAAATGAGTTCAGAGCAGGTGAAGAAAACAGGAAGGTAAAGGCCAGACGGGATTTTATGACTTACACGGTATTAAGAAACATGCAGAATAAGTTATTGTAGCCTTAAGAAACAAAGTTTGTGGAACATCTATTTTGTTTACTTAGTTGTGAAGATGAAGATACGCCAAAATCCACGGCAACGGTCACATTTGTTAAAATGGCCTTGATGTGGAAAAGTGCTTTGCACCACGTCAGGGTCTGAGCAGACGTACTGTACGCACTTTTCCTTGTCAGAGTACTGCAGGTTATTTGAAAATCTAAGTTATTTTTGCAGCTTGCCATTCTAAGGATTTGAACATTGACTGATGCTATTTTAGATGTAAATGACATTAAATGGGGGGGGGGGGGGGGGGGGTGGATAGGGGGGGGCAACCCATGATCTTGCATACCCCTCAGCAAATGTGCAGTTGCGCCCCTGACTGTAAATCAGTAGAGAATGTGGACACACCTGATTCCTCACCTTACAGAGTAGAGATGTAAAGTCATTCCTCAGTGCCTCGTGCTGTATCCGTGCAGCGCGCGCTCATTTCACCCTCTGAGTCGCGCGATAGATGTGTCATGTTGTTCAGATCGCCGTTATTTTTGTCACAGAAAATAAAAGCATCCACACGGAGCATTATCAGGTGCCTCACAGTTCATGACCCGAGTGGGTGTTTTCCGGCAGTTGGCATCCATCATGTTGCATTACTGCCACCTTCTGGTCATGGTCTCTTTTCCTTTCCTAACGGTTGGCATCCAGCTTTATTGTGCATTACTGCCCCTCTATTCCGGAGTGTGGGTTGGAGGGTAGGTAGAAAAAAAAAAAAAATTATACCCTTCCCCCACTTTCTATCATCTTAGTCTTCATTCTTCCATTTATTCCCCACTCTTTCCTTGAAATCCTATTCATTACCCCTGTTTCTCGTAGATAAGCTATCACTATCCTGTTTTTCCTCCCATTCTCTGCCCCTAGCTCCTCCTCGAGAGTGAACTGCACCCCTATTTCCCTCAGTCTATCCCTCATGACCTCCCTCTGTGCCTCGTCACTCCTGCACCTCATGATCTCATGTTCTACTGACTCCTCTTCCTGACATCTGTCACACAGTCCCGTCTGGTGTTTTCCTATCATTTTGAGTGTTTTATTGAATAAGTTATGCCCCAGCCTTAATCTTGTCATCACTACCTCTTCCCTCCTTTTCCCCACTCCCACTCTTTCTTTGTTCACTTTTCCTTGTATCTTATACAAGTGTCTTCCTTTCCTATCTCTGCCCCATCTATCCTGCCACTTTTGGAGAATTTTCTCCCATATGATGCTTTTCACCTCTGTTTTACTCATTTTAACGTTAACCTCAACATTATCTCTTGTGAGTGTTCCCTTGGCTAATTTATCTACTATCTCATTTCCCTTAATTCCTATATGTGCTGGTACCCACATGAAGATGACCTTAATGCCTTTATTTATTGTCCTTGTGTACACTTGAAGTACCTCATACAAAATATCTTGTCTTGCCTTTGAATGAAATGATCTTACACTTGCTAGTACTGACAGTGAGTCAGTGCATATCAGAACCTTTCCTCCAGATGTCCTTTTTCCCCCTTCCACTTGTTTTTCCGGAATTGCCGCCCCAAATCCTGTTTTCCCTGTTTGTGGGTCTTTGGATCCATCTGTATAAATTACTACATATTCTTTATACTTTTGACTTACATGTATTTTGAATAATGTCTTTAAGTTTTCTTCATTGTTCATTTTCCTTTTTTCCGCCACTAAATACCAATCTACTTCAGGCCATTCCATCTTCCATGGAGCCATTTCTGGTATAACTGTCGTTTCTGTCACTTGTAGCTCAGAGATTTCTAATTCTTTTGCTATTCTATTTCCTATTCTACCAAAGTTCTCTCCGTGATTTCTCCCATTTTCCCAGCATTCTTCCATTCTTCCATTCTTTATGACCTTTTAACCCTACCCAGTAGTTTGCCATTAGCTGCATCCTCCTTAATTCTAATGGCATTTCCCCGACTTCCACTTGCACTGCCGCTACTGGTGAGGTTCTAATAGCACCACAGCAACACTCTCAAGGCTTGTGACTGTATCACATCCAGTCTTTTTAATGACGACTTGGCTGCTGATCCTATCACTATACTTCCATAGTCTAGTACGGATCTTATCATTGTCACATATATTCTTCTCAAAGAAGACTTACTAGCTCCCCGTTCTCTTCCTGCCAAACATCTCATCACATTTATTACTTCCGAGCGGGTCAGCATTAATAACGCAATGTTTCATATGATGGTACATGTACAGTGAGTCAGGTGATAAACCTGGATTGTAATTTATACTAATTGTGCTCGAGTTGCCGTTTGGACTTCAGTAAATGACTGTCAATAATTTCTCTTTCTCCTTGAATGAAATCACACTGACTGTGTATCAATCAGTTTGTGAATCAATCAGCTACTAAAGATTTACTGAAAACCTTTTTGCACCTCATTCTTTTATAAAACACTGTACTTTATGTTTTTCCCCCTACAGTGTTATGTATGTCAGTGTCCAACTACTCATGACATGCATAAATCACTTACACTGCACTTTGTAGCAGCGCGTACCCATGAGGATGATGTTTATAAGGACAGAAACCGCACACACGCTGTATACGATGAAGTCTGTAATGGAGTATAATCGGGGACCTGCAGGCTCCTCAGCGTCAGAATACTTTGCAAAGTTATCTGCTAAAAACAGAATCACAAACATACAGTGCTGTGAACATGTATCTTTTTTTTTTTGGCATTTTTGTCACATTTAAATGATGGAGATCATCAAAAAAAAAAAATTCATATTACACAAAAATAAATGCAGCTTCTAAAAACTGCATAATTTCTTTTTATTGTAACGGGTTTGAGGTGCATTAGCAATGCACCTTTCACATGCCACTTCTCGCGCATTTACAGTAGCGTCCGCCACGTGACTCAGTTCTTTAGTTAGTCTGTCACTCTCCAGGTCCAAAGAAACGGACCGACAGATAAACAGCCCAACGGACCCCGAGCTACACTCCCCACTGTGTTTTATGGCGCGCGGAGAAGTCATTATAAATTCATTATAAAGATTAATCACCAGCTGGTGCCCATTCCCATGGCCTACCCCTTCGCACACCTGCATAAGTGAAGGCCACCTTTCTAGTGAGTTCCAGAGTGTGTGAGGAGTGATAGACGATTTAGGTGCATTCCACATTAGCTATTCATAAATTATCCTTAAATACATTCTTAAATTCTTAAAATAAATTCTTCTGGTAGAGCGCTGAATTCATGGTTAAAGTCATCCAAGTCCTGAAGCTGCAGACCATCTAACTACAAGTGCAACGTTTGACTGTGGGTATCATGTTCTTTTTTATGAAACGCGTGTTAGTTTTATTCCAGGTGTAACTGGGTAGATCTTTTAAAAAGTTTAACTTTGGTCTCATCAGTCCACTGAATATTTGCCCAAAAGTATTGAGGACAATCAAAATGTTTTTTTGCAAATGTGAGACGAGCCTTCGTGTTTTTTTTTGGTCAGCAGTGGCTTTCCAGACTGATACACGTCAATTCCTTTGTTTATAATCTGGTCTTGAATTTCTTTAGATTGTGTTGCTTTATCAGATCTTTTAGCATGCTTCACTTTGTCAGGCAGGTTCTATTTAAGTGATGTCTTAATTCAATAATGTAACTCAGCTTTCCAAATTACCATTTATGATTTAGCAAAGAGGCAATTACTTTTGTACATAGGCCCAGGTAGGTTCAGACATTTTTTTCCCCCTTAATAAATGGAATCATAATTTAAAAACTGCATTTTATATTTACTCTGGTTATCTTTCTGTAATATTAAATTTAGTTCGATGATCTTAATCATTTCCACTAAGTGTGACAAATACGCAAAAAAAAAAAAAAAAATTCAGGAGGGGGACAAATAGTTATTCACGGCACTGCATATCAGTATAATGAAAAGCTTATTCTGTTTTGTGAAATAAAATAAAAAAAGCTATAAAATGCATTTTTGCTCTATGAAATTTCTTTTTTTATGTATTAGTTAGTTATTTGGTTAGTTCGCTGTAGCAAGGTATATTCTAAACATTTATTTAAAAATTGTTTAACATTTTAAGTTGAAAAATAAAGCTTTTCATATATATAAAAAAATATATATATATATATATATATATATATTATATATTAATTCAGAGATGTCACTTTGAAGAGAATAGAGCCACACAGTTCTACCACAAAAAGGTTGATAGAAATAACAAATACAGAAACACCTTAAGAAAGATGCACACTTTGAAAATATGTAACCTTGCTTTTATAGATGAGATCTGTCCTTAGCTAAGTAGATTCGATGGAATTTAAGCCTTATGAGGTTCTGAATGAATGTAAAATACAGTATGTTCATTGATAATACAAAGCTCTAACCATCTCAGTATTCATTTTAAAGAGTCTTTCAGAAAAGTCTTTAACTCTAACAGTGACGTACATTTAGCATAAACATTGTTTGGATATATTACTGCACAAAAATGCTGAATAATATCGGCATCAGTAAAGTATTGGCACCCACCTGTAACATTGAGTCTGATGTGTTTCCCAAACTGAGTGTGTGTCTTGTTTCGACCTCCACAGTAATAAAACCCCAGATCTGTCTCTCTAACTCCAATAATCACTAAACTGACTGAACTGCTGCTGTCTGGTACATCAAAGTGACTCTCGTCTACATTATAATCAACATAAAAGCGTTTGACCAGTTTTGTTCTTCCAGCTGAGACGAGTTGTTCAAGTTCCCCAGATCTCATTCGATACCAAAATATACTGGAATAATTAGCGATGTTACAGCGCAGCGTGATGTTCTCTCCAGGGTGAACAGATTTATAATCAGCTGAAATGATCGGAAGGAGACTTAATACAAAGGAACCTGTAAAAGAGCAAGATGTACAGTATGTGCAGTAAATATAACAAGTGCCACTCCAACATTTAATTTACAAAGCCTTATTTATCATCTCTCTTAGTCCAGTATTACTTTATAAAATTGTAATGCTTTCTTTTCTGTGTAATGAGTTACACTGTCCTACAACCTAATAAAACTTTGTTGTAGCTGCAAGAAATAGCTAAAGTTTCTATCATTATAATAAGTAATATGTATAAATTTACCGAGCAACAGCTGTAGAGAACAGCAACGCAGGAACTCAGCTGAATTTATCAGGTGAACATGTGCCATTTTTCAGAGACTTGGCTAAACGAATACTCTTCTCTTTCTAACGCTCCACCTTACAGCCACAAGCCTCCACATCCTGTTCTGCAGAAGTGAACAATCAGCCTCTGACATCATGGACATTAGCACTGCTGTGTTTAAAAATAATCATTCAGTCCACCTCTTTTCCATGACCAGGTCATTTTAAATAATGATTATTTCTGTTAAATGAGGACTTGAGTTAAAGAAACTGGAGTTAACATGATGACAGAGATAAACACTGAGATTTGAGATCAGCTCTGGATCATTTTACACCACATACACCACTGTGTATATATTTTATATTTATGTTTATGGTATGTTAACTGAGATATATAATGAAAATACAGTATGCTGGAATACTAATTCGGGATGGGGAAAGGTATATATCTATCCATTTCATTTTATTTATTAATTTTATTTAAACAGTACACAATATTCACCATTGATATTCAACAGCTACATATCAAAAATGACAAATTATATAAAAAAGAGGAATCAGATTACAGTTAATCCCTGAATCACTGATAAGCACATGTCTGAGGTAATTTTAATCATATTTTAGGTTTAGTTTCATATGTTTCTTTCCGTATTGCAGAGAACCTCATAGAAAAGGCTGGATGTCCAAGTTTGCTGACTCTGACTGTAACGATACAGTGTCATAGAGAAATAATCCTCATTACCCAGGATGTACTGTTGATTAGTTTAAAGGAATGTTCAATAGAGAAGATGTCAGTGCAAGAATAATAAAAAAGACAAAAATATAAAAAAGCAAATAATATTTCTGAATCATAGTTATTATGCATGTAGACTAACTAGGCTTAATAAGGCCACAACTGGAGAAAGCAAACTGAACTGTATACTTAACCCTTTAACTCCAAGTTAAATTTCAATCAAGAATGTTTAAGGGTTGAATATATTAGTAGAATTATGGGCAGGATTAGTGTAACATTATTTTTACTCAAAAACTGACTGCACTGTTTTACACTGCGCTCACAGACATATCCATCTGATGATTGTTATATTACAAAGTGTATTATATTCTAAATTGTAGCACTCCAGCATGCTTGTGTGTCCAAGACATTGAAACCACAGCGGTGAAGAAACCTTTCACCAGCTAGTCTGTTGATGGTGTGAAAAACCACACACAGCTTACACAGGATGCACACAAAAATAAATGGAGAAATAAAGGGCAACTTCTGAGAACACACTTACAGCAGCACTTTCAGAATAAATTAATTTACAAAATATTTTTTTTAATAAAACACCATTACAATGTATATTTATTAAGAATTTTCCACATTGAAGTTGTACTTAAATTAAAAAAACTAATTCTATGTTGTAAATAACTGTTTAAAAGAATTGTGAAGGTAAATTAATTCATAAAAATATAGCACTAATATTTAAAGTTTGTACTAATAAATATAATTTAATCTACTAATAAACTAAATTTAATAAACTAAAAAGGTGCCTATGGATTTTTAATTATGTGATAATATAGTCTTACTATTGGAGAGAACCAAGATGGTGGCGTGGCAGTAACACGCAGTGGCCATTCCGAATCCATAATGGAGTTATTTTTGTTGATCTTGTGTTGTAGCACGTTTTACACAGTTTATGGACAGTGTATGGAGCACATACCACCAGACGCCAGATATTTCAGAAACTCAAAATTAACCCAGTAAGCCTGCGGGGACCAGGGCTCTGGGCCTCGGTGTTGCCTGATTTTTGTGCACATAGAAGCAGAAGCGCAGACAGCGGACAGGACAGGAGTCCCTAGCTGCCTGGCTGTCCCTTCCATCCTTCTCTCCAATGTCTGCTCCCTGGACAATAAATTGGAATACATCCGACTCCAGCATCCAACTATACAGTGTGAGTTCAGAGAGTGCTGTGTGCTTGTTTGCTGCTTCAGGTGAGCCTCGTTTCGTGCTGACAGAAATGCAGCTCTGTGTGACGAGACTCACGAGACAGTGGCTTGTGTGTTTGCAAAAAAGTGCCAACTCTCACACATTGAGTATGAGACACACGCAATCATTCATCTTCACACACTCTCACGCCACACTTACAATTCCTCACACTTTCATAGTCAAAGCAATTGTCTGAGGAAGACGCAAGCAAAGTCCCTGAACTCCAGCCTCTATCTGACAAGTCAGTTATAAACTGCTTTTATTCTGAAATGAAATAGCTACATCATTTCTAAGAGTTACATATAGAAATGTATAGATTGGGACAGTCACAAGGAACTTGACTTTCAAACACATTTACAGACTGCAGCAAAATTTATATTGAAAAGAGTGATATACTGTAGTATTACGGTATATTAGAAATACATGTCAATATATACCGTGACATTTAACTATCTGCATTGAGTTTAATCGTGTACTGTAAGACTTTTTATATTATACACACGTGGACAAACTTGTTGGTACCCTTCGGTCAATGAAAGAAAAACTCACAATGGTCACAGAAATAACTTTAATCTGACGAAAGTAATAATAAATAAGAATTCTATGAACGTTAACCAATGAAAGTCAGACATTGCTTTTCAACCATGCTTCAACGGAATTATAAAAAAAAAATGAACTCATGGAACAGGCCTGGACAAAAATGATGGTACCCCTAACTTAATAGTTTGTTGCACAACCTTTTGAGGCAATCACTGAGGCAATCACTGCAATCAAACGATTCCTGTAACTGTCAATGAGACTTCTACACCTCTCTGCAGGTATTTTGGCCCACTCCTCATGAGCAAGCTGCTCCAGTTGTTTCCAGTTTGAAGGGCGCTTTTTCCAGACAGCATGTTTCAGCTCCTTCCAAAGATGCTCAATAGAATTGAGGTCAGGGCTCATAGAAGGCCACTTTAGAATAGTCCAATGTTTTCCCCTTAGCCATTCTTGGGTGTTTTTAGCTGTGTGTTTTGGGTCATTGTCCTGTTGCAAGACCCATGACCTGCGACTGAGACCCAGCTTTCTGACACTGGCCAGCACATTTCTCTCTAGAATCCCTTGATAGTCTTGAGATTTCATTGTACCCTGCACAGATTCCAGACACCCTGTGCCAGATGCAGCAAAGCAGCCCCAGAACATAACAGAGCCTCCTCCATGTTTCACAGTAGGGACAGTGTTCTTTTCTTGATATGCTTCATTTTTCATGTCTGTGAACATAGAGCTGATGTGCCTTGGCAAAAAGTTCAATTTTTGTCTCACCTGTCCATAGGACATTCTCCCAGAAGCTTTGTGGCTTGTCAACATGTAGTTTGGCATATTCCAGTCTGGCTTTTTTATGATTTGTTTTCAACAATGGTGTCCTCCTTGGTCGTCTCCCATGTAGTCCACTTTGGCTCAAACAACGACGGATGGTGCGATCTGACACTGATGTTCCTTGAGCATGAAGTTCACCTTGGATCTCTTTAGAAGTCTTTCTGGGCTCTTTTGTTACCATTCGGTAACAATATGCAACGAAAAAAAAAATTCAGGAAGGGGGGAAATAGTTTTTCATGGCACTGCATATCAGTATAATGAAAAGCTTATTTTGTTTTGTGAAAAAAAAAGCTATTAAATGCATTCTTGCTCTATGAAATTTAACTAATTATTTATTAGTTAGTTATTTGGTTAGTTTGCTGTAGCACGGTATATTCTAAACATTTACTTTAAAATTGTTAAAAAATTTAAGTTGAAACAAGGTTTTAATATATATAAAAATATATGAAATATGAAATATTAATCTTATTCAGATACGTCACTTTACCACAATAACAAATACAATAATAAATAACAATAATAAATAACAAATACAAAAACACCTTAAGAAAGATGCACACTTTGAAAATGTATAACCTTTCTTTTATAGATGAGATCTTACTTAGCTACTGTAAGTAGATTTGTGTGAATTGAAGTATTAGCAGGTTCTGAATCAATATCAAATACAGTATGTTCATTGATGATACAAAGCTCTAACCATCTCAGTATTCGTTTTAAGGTTTTATAAGAAAAGCTGAGTCTTTCAGAAAATTATTTAACTCTAAATCTGTTTATGTTAAATGAAGTACATTTAGCATAAACATTGTTCAGATTTGTCATTACAGGACAAAAATGCTGACCAATATCGGCATCAGCAAAGTATTGGCACCCACCTGTAACATTGAGTCTGATGCGTTTCCCAAACTGAGTGTGTGTCGCGTCATTTCGACCGCCACAGTAATAAAACCCCAGATCTGTCTCTCTAACTCCAATAATCACTAAACTGACTGAACTGCTGCTTTCTGTTGCAAAGTGACTCTCGTCTACATTATAATCTACATAAAAGTCTTTATCCAGGTTTGATTTTCCAGCTGAGACGAGTTGTTCCAGTTCCTCAGATCTCAGTCGATACCAAAACATCTCAGAATAATTAGTGATGTTACAGTGCAGCGTGATGTTCTCTCCAGGATGGACAGATTCATAATCAGCTGAAATGATCTGAAGGAGACTCGTTGTAAAGAAACCTGAAAAAGAGCAAGATGTATACAGTTTATACAAATATAACAAGTGCCACTCCACATTCAACTTACACAACTTAATCATCTTCCTTATCGTCCAATATTACTTTATAAAAGTGTAATTCTTTGTTTAAACTTAAATTGCTTAAAATTAAATAATACTGAGCACTGTCCTAAAAACTATTCAAACTTTGTTGTAGCTGATAATAAATAGAAAAAGTCTCTATCAATATACAGTAATTAGTAATGTGTCTAGATTTACCGAGCAGCAGCTGTAGAGAAACACAACGCAGAAACTCAGCCATTTATCAGGTGACCATGTGCCATTTTTCAGAGACTTGGTTAAACAAATACTCTTCTCTTTCTAAAGCTCCACCTTACAGCCACAAGCCTCCACATCCTGTTCTGCAGAAGTGAACAATCAGCCTCTGACATCATGGACATTAGCACGCTGTGTTTAAATATAATCATTCAGCCCACCTCTTTTCCATGACCAGGTCATTTTAAATAATAATTATTTCTGTTAAATGAGGACTTGAGTTAAAGAAACTGGAGTTAACATGATGACAGAGATAAACACTGAAATTTGAGATCAGCTCTGGATCATTTTACACCACATACACCACTGTGTATATATTTAATATTAGCGGTAACTGAGATTGAATATTAAAGGTCAGCCATGACAAAGAGAACCTGATGCATTTGATCAGTGTATATAATGAAAATACATTATGCTGGAATACTGAGTGGGGATGGGAAAGGTATATATCTATCCATTTATTTTATTTAAACAGTACAGTATGCCTTATTCAACACTGATGTAAATGATATTAACGTAAATATGGCATGATAGCTCAACAGCTACATACCAAAAATGACAAATTATATAAAAAAAGAAAAGTCAGATTACTGTTAATCCATGAAACTGTTGAATCACTGATAAGCACATGTCTGAGATTATTTTAATCATATTTTTGGTTTAGTGTCATATGTTTCTTCCAGTATTGCAGAGAATCTCATAGAAAAGGCTGGATGTCCAAGTTTACTGATTCTGACTGTAACGATACAGTGTCAGCAAGAAACTACCTTCATTACCCAGGATGTACTGTTAATTAGTTTAAAGCACTGTTCAATAGAGAAGATGTCAGTGCAAAATAATAAAAAAAAGACAAAAATATAAAAAAAAGTAAATAATATTTCTGAATAATAGTTATTATGCATGTCGAATATTTTAGTAGAATTAATCGCAGGATTAGTGTAACGTTATTTCTACCCAAAACGTGTGCCTGCAGACGGACTGCACTGTTTTACACTGCGCTCACAGACATATCCATCTGATGATTATTATATTACAAAGTGTATTATATTCTAAATTGTAGCACTCCAGCATGCTTGTGTGTCCAAGACATTGAAACCACAAAGGTGGAGAAACCTTTCACCAGCTAGTCTGTTGATGGTGTGAAAAACCACACACAGCTTACACAGGAAGCACACAAAAATAAATGGAGAAATAAAGGGCAACTTCTGAGAACTCAGACATGCTTACAGCAGAACTTTCAGTAAAAAATTCATTTACAAAATATTTTTTAAAATAAAACACCAATACAATGTATATTTATTAAGAATATTCTAAACAAATTGTAAATAACTGTTTTGTGAATTCATAAAAGTATAGCGCTAATATTTAAAGTTTGTACTAATTAATATAATTTCATATACTAATGAACTAAATTTAATATACTTAAAAGGTGCCTATGGATTTTTAATTATGTGATAATATAGTCTTACTATTGGAGATATCCAAGATGGCGGTGTGGCAGTAGCATGCGGTGGCCATTCCGGATCCATAATGGAGCTATTTTTGTTGTAGCACACTTTCATATTCAAAGCAATTGTCTGTGGAAGACGCAAGCAAAATCCCTGAACTCCAGCCTCTTTCTGACAAGTCAGTTATAAACTGCTTTTACTCTGAAATCACATGGCTACATCATTCCCGCATACATTTCTTCAATACACAGGTACTGTACTGAGACCTGAGCACACCAGCACTAGGCTTGACCCCTTTGTTCTCTCAAATGGAAGAGAAAGAATAGTCGTGTAATCATTTAGAGATTGGGACAGTCACAAGTAATTTTATTTAAATAAATAAATTGACATTTCAAATACATTTACAAAAAATGAAATCTTGGGCTTTGATTGTTGGTATAGAAGTTGTTTATTTGAGAGTGAATCAGAAGCGCCTGATCAGGTGTGAACGTGTTGCATCAGTTCATCTGTAACTGACGCCCTCACTTGTGATTCGCACGAAAGAAGAGCAGGGATTCGTGTTCTTTGTGGGCTGAGGGTGCACCAGTTGCCGAAACGACTCACAGAAAAGCGTAAACCGAAGCGTTTGGATTTCTGCAAACAGAATTTGGAGCGATGCTCTACTCTAAGAAAGGTGAAAGTTTCTTAAAGGGAATCGTCACTGAGAAGAGACACGGATTCATCACGACCATCCTGAGAGTAAACAGAACGGAAAGATCGCAGACCGAGAAAAAGCCTTTCAAATAGTGTGCGGGACTAACACACTCTCAATGTTTAAGTCTAGGCTAAAAACCTATTTATTTAGCCAAGCATTTTTGTAAATAGATTAGCTTTAGGTAGGAGGCACGGTGGTGTAGTGGTTAGCGCTGTCACCTTGCACCTCCAGGGTCCAGGTTCTATCACTCTGGAGTAACCTTTGGAGCCGTCTAACCCGTCCTGGAGTCCTGCTTCTGGTTGGAGATCTCGTCGCATGGATGCCCCGTGTGGTCTGCCTGGATTCGTGTGGTGGCTGGGGATGGTTTCCATGAAGACTGTCCTGTCATCGATTGATGCTCTGGGGACCTGTGACTTCAGTTGTTCGATAGCTCAGGATTGGAATCTCCTACAGTCTACCTGAGCCTCCAGGAACAAACTGGACTCATTTTAATTTTAACACATCTCCTGTTATACTGAACTTCCAGTACACATTATTATGCTGATCAATCCCTGCTATCCGTTATCACCCAGATGAGGATGGGTTCCCTGTTGAGTCTGGTTCCTCTCACGGTTTCTTCCTATTACCATCTCAGGGAGTTTTTCCTTGCCACCGTCGCCCTCGGCTCGCTCATCAGGGACAATCTTATCATTTTGATTCATACACATTGCATACAAACTTACTTCTTTTATTGTGTAAAGCTGCTTTGCGACAATGTCAATTGTTAAAAGCGCTATATAAATAAAATTGACTTGACTTGACTTGACAAACTGGAGCAAAATGACACGGCAGCTGGAGCATTAAAGAGTGAATGAGGGGAGTGATATATAATATACAAAGAGGGAAACACAAGTCAATATGTACAGTGGCATTAACATGTCTGCATCGGGTTTAATCATGTACTCTAGCACTTTTTATATTATAAGAACATTCAGTGGCTAAGAGACATAATAAAAAAAGAATAATGTACATGTGTTGAGAGAAAAACAGAGAGAGAGAGAGAGAGAGGATCACAATCATAAAGGCAGCACAAACCTACTTTATATTTGCTATCTTTATTTTTCCTTTTATTTTCTTCTCCCATTCTTTTGCATCAAATCATGATTCTATTATGATGATGATGATGATGATGATGATTATTATTATTATTATTATGCTTTTGCTTTCCATCTTCTGGGCATAGCTGGAGATTAATCGTTGCTAATAGATCTCAAGCTTCTCCCCGCGCTATAAAACACAGCGGGAAGTGTAGCTCGGGGTTTGGTCTGGTCTGTCTAGTCCTGGAGGTCTACGATTGGAATGGCGCCTTTAATCGCCACACTGAGGACAGCTACAGTATAAGCACACTGCTGGAGCTCCCAAACTTCCATATTTCTTATGATTGTGGAAAGCTGCTTTGCGACTATGACAATTGTTAAAAGCGTGATACAAATAAAATTCAATTGAATTGAATTTAACTTTTACTTGAATTATATTGTTTACCTAGGGTATTGCTACTTTTACAGGATTAGCATATTTTGACTACCACTGACTTTGCCACATGTTACCTGGCTAACAAAGCACTCAGCACTCTGTGGTGGCTTACTGGTTAGAACTGTCGCCTTGCACCTCCAGGTCCTGGGTTCGACTTCCATGTCAGAACTGTGTGCATGGAGTTAGCATGTTCTCCCCATGATTGGTGGGTTTTCTTCAGGCTCACTGGTTTCCTCCCACAGTCCAACCACATACAGATTAGGCTAAGAGAAAAGGAAATGGAAACCCATTCCAGTATTCTTGCCAAGTACACCCCATGGACAGCATCTAGGAAGGTCTGGCGTACTATGGTCCATGAAGTCAAGAAGAGTCAGACACGACATAACGCCTAAACAAAAAAGTGCCCCTAAACCTAATAACTGGTTGCGCCACCCTTGGAGGCAACAATTGTAACTTGCTGTGCTTGAGCTTCAGGTCACAAACTACGGACCAGACTTTCTATTATGGCAAGTCATCCTGGACTGGTCCTCAGACTATCACAATACCACCACTATATGTTTTAGTGTTGGTATGATTTTTTTAATGAAATTTAGTGTTAGTTTTTTTTATGTCTAACGTGACAGGATGCATGCTGCAATTTTTCACCCCGTCTTTTTCTCCTTGTTGAATCATGAACACTAACAATAACTGAAGCAAGTGAATCATGCAGGTCTCGTGCAAATGTTGTTCTGGATTTGTTTATGAGCTCCTTGATGAGTTGTCATTGTGATCTTGGAGTAATTATGGGGAGCCAATCACTGCTGGAAAGGATCACCACTGTTCCAAGTTTTCACATTTTGGGAATAATGGTTCTCACCATAGTTCACTGGAGTCCTAAACCCTTAGAAATGGCTTTGTAACCCTTCTCAGACATATACATGTCAATTGCTTCGTTTTTCATCTGTTCTTGAATTTCTTTAGAACAGACCCGGGCATTTTAAGGGCCGGGGGCCAAATACGGCCCGCGGCTCGACTCTGACTGGCCCGCGAAAGGTTGCTTGGAATTAAGAAAATAAAACCTACTTTCAAAATTTTGCATATTGCATGGACTAAAACAGCAGTGCTTTTATTTTTCGAACCTGTTTACAGTGTGCGTGCATTGTTTACGTGCAGGTACTCTGAAACAAGTTCGAGTGCATGTGATTAGCAACAAGTCATTGTAATGGTAACCCTTCAAAATGTTTGCACATGCCTAAAAAAGAAAGGTGGACGCTGAAGGCCATGGTTTCAAGAAAATATGGACTACTAAATATTTATTCAATGAAGTCGGGGGGTAAACCCGTGTGTTTGGTTTGTGTTACAAGACGAAGTGTCCGGCCCTCTACAATATTTTCTGCTTCTCATTTGGCCCCTGGGGAAAAATAATTGCCCACCCCTGCTTTAGATCGTAGTACAATCTGAGATCTTTTTTCATGCTTCACTTTGTTAGACAGTTTCTAATTACGTGAAATCTTGATTCAGCGGTTCTGGTATTAATCAGGCCTGGATGTGCCATGTGAAATATAACTCTTATAATATAAACTGTTATTTATGATTTAGCAAGGGCCAATCACTTTTATACATAGGTCTAGGTAGGTTTGGACATCTTTCTTAAATTAAATCATCGCATAAAAATTTAATTTTATAAGCACTCGGATTATCTTTGTGCAGTTGAAAAATGTATTTGATTATCTCAATCATTTAAATGTGGCAAATATGAAAAAAAAAATCTGCAAGAGAAAACCACATTGCTTTGTGCTCAAACCACATTGCTGAGGTTAATTGTTTAGTGCAGGCTTATGGGGTTTGTTCTGTACTTCTGCCTGTAAATCAGTCTGTTTTTTTTACCATGTTTCTGTCAGACATTTTCCCATGTCTGTTTTTTCATGTAGTTTAATGATAATGGAACAGTCACATTCAGGAAATCCACTCAGTTCTCAAGGTGGCAAAACCAGTAGACTGTATATATATATACAGGTATCTTAGAAATGTGGCGGCACGGTGGTGTAGTGGTTAGCACTGTCACCTTGCACCTCCAGGGTCCAGGTTTGATTCCCGACGAGGCTCAATTGCCGTCTCTGTGTGCATGGAGTTTGCATGTTTTGAATGATCTTTGCATGTGCTTGGTGGGTTTCCTCTCACAGTCCAAAGACCTGCAGATTAGAGTAACTGGCAGTCCCAAATAGCTCATAGTGTGTGCATGTGTGTGTGCCCTGTGATGGATTGACACCCTGTCCAGGGTGTACCCCGCCTTGTGCCCTAAGCAGGGGCGCAAAAATGGGGTATGCAGTATATGCAGCGTATGGGGGCGCCACACGGAGGGGGGCGCCATTGTGAAAAAAAAATATTTGAAAATTGTCTTTAATAAAGCTTTTAAAATATTTTAAAAATGATATTTGTTTAGAGACTATTTTTGTTATATATCTCAATTAAGCCACCCCCCCCCCCCCCCCAATAGTTGCCAGTCACGTATGCAAAATGGACAGAAGAGGGAAGAACAGAACTGATGCGCAGAACAGAAAAAGAAAAAAAGAAAATGAAAAACAGTGTCTTAAAATGAGGACAGCAATGTCAAAGTGGATAAAAAGAGATTGGTAAGCTTGACCTGTCATTTTGTATTACTGTAAGTCTTTAAGTTCATCAGTATTTAACGTTATTGCCAGCGAGGCTGAGCATAGTTACCGTCCGTTAATATCAAATCATTAGTCCTGAAAAAATAGGCGTTTGGTTTCAATTGTTGATGTGGAAAAGTGCTTTGCACCACGTCAGGGTCTAAGCATACGTACTGTACGCACTTTTCCTTGTCAGACTACTGCAGGTTATTTGAAAATCTAAGTTATTTTTGCAGCTTGCCATTCTAAGGATTTGGACATTGACTGGTGCTATTTTATATGTAAATGACATTAAATGTGAGGGGGGGGGTGATCTTGCATACCCCTCAGCAAATGTGCAGTTGAGTAAGCGTGACGCGTGCAACGCTTATGTTCACTTGCTTAAACATTGCGCTGCGTGTAGCGGTGACAGTTTCCTGTAATCTCGCAGCTCTCCGTTATGGACTATGGTTATAGTTTTGTAGTAAAGATATTCACAGTGTGTCTATCAGCTACTCCAGACTAACCTGCCTGGTTACACAGCTTTAACATTTGCCTTAACCTTGCTAATGTAAAATTATGAAATGAAATATGAAATTATATCCAGTGTTCTGTATGCTAGAAACTGCAGTACCGTCAACTGCAGCGAATCACAAAAATCATGCTTCAGATCATAGCAGGGATTTTGAGTGACGGATCAAATAATTTTTTGGATCAGCAAAAAAAAAAAAAAAAAGCAAGCAACTTTTGGTTTTAACAAAAATAAAAGCAAGAAATAACCAGCCAAATAAGATTTAAAAATAAAATATTCAACAATCTGCTGTTAAAGTGCAGCATGTAAAAAAAACAAAAAACAACAACAACTGAGAACAGAGATTTTCTTTTATAATGAGATTTTCTTTCTTTTTTTTTTTTTTTTTTAAGACGAGGATGTGCACATTCTCTGGGGAGAGAGTAGACCTCTTAGCAGTCACGATGTCACTGGCAGCGGAGAACGCAGCAGAGAACACCCTCTCTCCAGGAACTGAAGTGGCAGGCACAGCGAGGTGGAGTCTTTGCAATCTGAGTGTATTTTCACTGGCATGCTACATTTATCACATGCGCAAAACAAGATTTCTGTGGCCCCAGCCCAGCTTGTGTCACTGCATTTACATGGTTTCTGGTATTATCTGTGGTGACTATGATATATGACTATGACTACATACATTGTGCCTCTTTAACTTCCACTCAACTACTGCTTCTGTCCGTACCTGCGTTAGATCTGTGCTTGTGTGACTCTTGTAGAGGGGGCGTCTGTAGCGCCTCGTGTCTGCTGCAATAAACACCCGAGAGATTTGGGAATCGCTTTAACCCGCTCTGATTCTGTGGTCATTCTGCTGAAATGCAGCGGTGAGCAGCTGTTGCTGTGTTTGTTGTGGTGGGGTGACATCACTTCAGATGCGTGGCCACGCTCGATGTATTGTCACTTTCATACAGCTTTCTTGTACCGACTTTGCATGTAATGAGATAAAACGCACAGAAGAAGAAAGTTGAGGCTTTTGAGTCTCAAAGAGGAAGAGCTGGAAACATACTGCAGAAGGTGGAATCTGAAGCTCTAGAGCATTACTGAAAAAGAAAATGAAAACATAAAAAAAAAAAAAAAAACGGTTTGAGGAGATTCTTTTAGAGGAAGGAAGAGCTGCCTGGAGGTATCTACAGCCTACATCTCCTGGGGAAACGGGCACAGACCGACATCAATCCAAGAGCCTGATCAGTGTCTATAGTTTCTTTCTGGGGTTGAATCCCGAAAAGAGTTAAATGGAAAGCTAGTAGGCTATGTATGCACTGTGCTATTCTCACATACAGCCAGAGCGGGAAGTTAACCAAGTAAATTTACTTCATTACTTGTACTTAAGTTCATATTTAATGAGTCCGTACTTTACTTGAGCATTTTTCATCAGTAGATACTTTCTTTTACTTGTCCTCAACTACATGCCAAACCAAAAACAAGTGTAATTAGAGAGGATCCTTGTGGAAGAAGTTTCCAACCGCGCAGTGTTTCCCTTGGTGTGTGCGTGTACTTATTTCTAAACATTAGTTAATTAAATAAAAAGATAAATCAAATCAGTTCATAGAATGTTTTAGAAGTGTTCACAAATAGTTAAACAATCGTAAAACATAGTTGATAATAGATTCCTAATTTTTTGTGGTAGAGGGAAGAAAATGTATGTGCCTTTAGCACTTGAAAACATGATTATTTGGCAACCTACCCCAAGTGAAGTAAGCTGTCCATCATATTTGCATAAAGTTGCATTGGTTGTGTAATATCGTTCTCACCAATCCTAGTGCAAAGAGGCGGGCGTTAAAGGAAACCCCGTAGAGAGTCCAAGGGCATGTTGACGGAATACCTGTGGAGACGAGACCAGCTACTGTATGAAGCAGTGATGGGCCGTTTGAATCATTTTAGTGACTCGGTTCTTTGAATCTCGTTCATCAAAGAACGTCATTTCGTTCTTTTGACCAGAAATAAAATAAAATGTTACATTTTCAATAAACAGACCCCCAAAACGTCTACATGCAAAATTCCTTCTATAGTTCCAGTAATGAAAATATTACAATGCAGTAGAGGCCATATTATAAACAGAATGAGCAGCTCACCATCATATCTTCTGGTCTGAGTCGTTCGTTCTTTTGAATCTATTGCACTGAATAGCGTCTATGGGAGTCATGTGACAAAAGAACAAACGACTCGGACTTGGAAGATTCGTTGAGAACCGTTCAATTCTGTTTCCTGTACATAACCTATGGTGGTTTCGCGATGATTTGCGCATGAGCGCCCAGTAGAAAATGAACGAATCACTCTCTGAGACTACTCGTTCTTCTGAGTCACGTTAAAGATCCGTTCAAAAAGAACGAATCGTTCATGAATGACCCATCACTAGTATATCAAACAAAATAAAAATTTATATTTGCCTGTAAATATTTATCAGGTGGTTGCGCATCATTAGTACTAGTATAAAATAAAGTCCTGACTCGCATCACATCCAGTCAGCAGCTCCGCTTGCCATAAGAAGTGCTGGAAGACTCGTTGAGAATGGCCCAAATATTTAAAAACAATATTGATTCGCTAAGAACAAAAGTGGGAGGGTTCAGGGCGCACAGAGCTGCGCCCGAAGGATGATTTGACAAAATCCAATCAGAGCTCAGTCTCAAGTCACGTGCTCTTTAGAAACGTACGTGCCTACATAGACACTCGTTTGTCCGGCGCCCCGCGTACACCAACACAAATGAACGTTATACAGATTCGATTTTTTTTAATTGCGAATAAATTCTATTAAGAAATTCAGCGGAATATTGTGACTAAATGACTTTATTTAATTATTAAAATAAATAATTGTTAAATAATTACATGTTAAAGGAGCATTCTTCTCTGCCTAACTTTAAGGGGGGCGGCGCCCCGTATTGACCAGCCGACACTGATTTCAATATAGTTCAGGCCTGCATCATTATTTATTTATTTATTTTAGACACACTAGTTAATATTCTTGTGTTGCAGACTGAATTTGTTTTGTTGGTTCGTTAGTGATATGTGTATCACTGTTTGATAAGGTAAAAAGTTGTGTGAAACTTGATCTGCCAGTGGTGTTTTTTATTTTTCTTATTGAAGTTTAACTAAATGTACATTTAAATCTAAAGACTTGTGTTGGTGTTAAATATTTACAGTACATCCAGTAATATAATTGGTTTTTCGGGTTAACAAATGTTTGTAAAGGCGCTAAGCTCACAAACCGGTTCACATGACCAGTTTAAATCTATTGTTATTGTGATTCATGCACTGAACAACTATTGACAAAATTACACAGTCATGTTTAAACACAGCCATAAGCACAACCCATGTCTACATGCTGTCCAGAGCATGCCAAACCACCAGGTGGCGATATAAACGTACCGTCAAGCCATGTAGGGTCAGTCAGAAGTGTTCTACTATGACTCAAACAGTTGATTGAATGCTCTTACACACAGACACTGAACACACAGTTTGTAAATATTTGCACCCTGATGTTAATCCTGTACTGGAGTAAGAATCTTTTATTGGTAAGAGAAGGTAAGAGTTTTATTGGCAAGTACGTTTGCACGTACAAAGAATTTGTTTCGATGACAGAAGCTTCCAGAGACAACAACATGAAACAAAAAACAACAACAAAAATAAGTCAAATAAATAGAAATATATATATTTTAAAAAGTTAAATAAAAGGTGGCTTTGGTGTGAGGGGTCCAAAGTGATATTCCGAGCCCTTTTCTACACTCTGGAAATATACAGCTCTTGCAGTGTGGGCAGGGGAGCAAAAACATTTTATAATGATAATTATAATTTAAGAGAGGGAAAACGATCATTCATTTTTATTTATTTTATATTCATAGTGGTATATCGCCAGAAAACCGACTTAACAATGAAGTCATAAAATAAACATGTACAACAAAGTTTGTACCAAAGGTTTTTGAAATTTTTTATTAAGCGACAGGAGTACGAGATGCAGTTGCTGCGCGTTCAGGAGAGCGAGTTGGACGCTGAGGGGAAGAAGCTTGACCTGGCTGCTCAGGGTCGAAAGCCTGTGCCTTTTCCAAGAAGGTCTGGCTCTCCTGCAGCAGTCTCCCCTTGTCCCGTTGGAGCTGATGTCACCACTTCCTCCACTCCAGTCCTCACTGGTGAGCCAGCTCCTGTTAGTTCTTCATCTGAAACTCGTGATGTTATTATTGTCATGAGCAACGTCACATTGCCTCCTGTCATGTGCTAAAGCGTGAGGGTGCTCATCAGCAAACCGCTAGAAAAAGGGTAACTGTTGCAGAACTGCTGGATAAGTCAGTTTCACAGTCTACTGACGAATCTGTGTTTAAGTCGTTCATATCCTCTGGATGTGTATCTTTAGGGGCTGGGCAAGTGAGAAGCCCCATTAAAATGTTGAGTGATGCAGGTTCATTTTGGAGGATGCATTGCCCTGTTCAGAAGCTTCTTATTTAGGGAGTGATGTGTTAATCCAAGGTACTGGTATGACTAATTCAGACACCTTTGGGCAAGTTTTTACAACTTTACAAATGAAAGGTTTTTCTGGTTCTGACCATTCTTTGCCAGTTAGTGGTGTTTCATTGATTCTAGGGAAGCACGTTTTCTCACTTCCAGAGGTAATACAGGTTGCTTCCGTATTTCCTGCTTGTGTGTTAACATGTGCTCAGCAGAGGAAACTGGTGATGTGATAGATTTGTCTGAATCGTTGTGTCTGGGGTAAACAACTGATGAAAGCATGCCTCGGCTTGACCCCTGTGTGAAGTTCAGTGACATCCCAGATGCTACTTCTAAGTCAGGTGTCGAACTCCTCATAACTCGTGCTCAGTTGGCAATAGCTCAGAAGGCCGACCCTTTGCTAGCACACTGTTATGAGACTGCAGGAGTTTCGGAACCAAGTTCTCACTTTGGCTCATGACCATCTGTGTTCTGGTCACGTAGGCATACGGAAGACCTATGCACAGGCCTTTAAAGTATTTAAAGATCCAATATTCAACAAATGTATTTGTCACGTATGGTTGTAAAAGTACAACAGTAGTGAAATGCAATGCAACAAACTCCAGACTGTGCAGATAAAAAAAAGAAAAAAGTATGCATGTACAAAATAAAAATAAACTTGGGAGACAGTGAAATGTATTTATTTATTTATTTATTTTGTATGGCCTGGTATGAAAGGAGATTCCATTTCTATCGAAACTGAACCCTTCGAGAGGGTTATTGTTGATTTGTTTTGGTCCTCTGCCAAAAACGGGCTCTGGAAATTGCTATTTGTAAACGCTAGCGGTGCTGCTACACGTTATCCAGAAGCTAGTCCCATGCTTTGACCTCTGAGGTCAAAGACGGTCATTAAAGCTTTGATTTTGAACCATTGGTCTCTCATTATCCAAGGAGTCAATTTGATTATTTCTCATAAAAAGGGAACGTTGAACATGCTTGCTGATACATTATCAGAGTGTTAAGAAATAAAATGTTGTTTGTTGAATAAAATTATGGTGAACTTGGAAGTTCACAATTGTGTGTCTGGGGGAATTAACAACCCGCAAGATATTGGTCACTGTGGATGTTTTGTGTGTGTGTTGCTGTGCTTTGTCACGCACATGTGTATTGTGTATTTCATTCTGAAAGTGTGCTTGTATATCAAAACACTCGTATATCAAAGTGAATTTCCCTCATAAGAAAAAATGGAAACTCAGACGATTTGTTCCACAGCCCAAAAATATTAATATAAAAATAGTTAATACAAGATAAAAACTATAATTAAAACCTAGTAACCTGCACTTTACCTTTTCAAAAAGTAAAGATAAATCCAGACAGATAAGTGTTTCCGTTACACACGAACCTGCGCGCGCACGCGCGCACACACACACACACGAACTCAAACGCATGCGCACACACACACACTGCAGGCTGAGAGAGACAGAACTGAATCTTTAACCTCTCTAATGACACTTGCATTTGCTTTACACACACACACGCGGACACACGCACATGGTCACAGTGTTATAGTAAACAGTACACGCGTGCACTGTTGTTTATACCAGTGAGAGATGAGCACTAAGACCCAGCAGGGGAGACAATTACCCACAATTCCACAGCACAAGAGAGAGAAAAACTATTGGCTCAGTTGTGATCACATGACTCTCGGTGTCGAAACAAGAAGCGCATGCATGTTACATGATCCTCGGTGATGCCCTGCATTCATAAATCAAGGTACTCTCTTTTTTCAAATTTTGCTCGTCATGCGGAACAGTCGCAAACCACATTACTCACAATCCGAGGTTCCACTGTGTGTGTGTGTGTGTGTGTGTGTGTGTGTGTGTAGATAATCCGATTGTAGATAATTTCACTGTATGTTTGAGCACTCACCAGTAATAGGGGCATGGCTGCCATTTATTTTGGGGAGAGGGAATTTATCCACTGTTTTTGGTCTGGGGAATTGGGGAAGGTATCTGTATTTTAGAAACTAGCTTACCTACAAAACAACACACAAAAATACAGATACCTTTTATTTATTATTTTGGCCTGGGTCCACCCTGAAGCTGAAGCAAGGCCTCGCCACAGCTGAACAGTTTGAGATGTCAAATGTCTTGACATCATATTGGGTCGGTTTGGTCGTGATCATATAAATTCCCTATAAATATCTGACTTCTTGTTGAGTAGAGCCCATAACCTGCATAGTGAAAGTTGTTCAGCTCAGTGAGATCTAAATGTGTACGAAGCTTTACATGTATACCTGCAAGTATGTATGAGCTATGCAGCAAAATCTCATGTTAACTTTTTCAGCATGTTAAGACCTCCAGATTATTGGGAAAAAAAGGAGATATCCATCTTCTATCAATCTAACAGAGTACACGTGGGCAACAAGAATCACGAGTCAGTGTGTTGGCGAATGTCGAGCACTTCAACCATTTTTAAATAAAAATCACTTAACAAACTTTGAGTAGAGAAAAAGCAAGTCATGTATAATGTAGACATACTTTGACAGACCAGCTGATCCGACAGACCGAAGCCCGCTTCCCTAATTTAACGTCGGTTTTAACTATCTTTACTCTGTTTCCAGGAAAAAAAAACGGAACAGAAAATGATCATATGCTTGTTAGTCTATGTTCAGCAGAACTGAGTAATTTTTTCCCCAAGCACATCAGTGTTCCTCATTTCTCACTAGCATGGGTCATTTTTTTGGTTAGGTTCTAAAGTTTCCCTGATATACACACATGGACAAAATTGTTGGTACCCTTCGGTCAATGAAAGAAAAACTCACAATGGTCACAGAAATAACTTTAATCTGACAAAAGTAATAATAAATAAGAATTCTATGAATGTTAGCCAATGAAAGTCAGACATTGCTTTTCAACCATGCTTCAACAGAATTATAAAAAAAAATGAACTCATGGAACAGGCCTGGACAAAAATGATGGTACCCCTAACTTAATAGTTTGTTGCACAACCTTTTGAGGCAATCACTGCAATCAAACGATTCCTGTAACTGTCAATGAGACTTCTGCACCTCTCTGCAGGTATTTTGGCCCACTCCTCATGAGCAAGCTGCTCCAGTTGTTTCCGGTTTGAAGGGTGCCCTTTCCAGACGGCATGTTTCAGCTCCTTCCAAAGATGCTCAATAGGATTGAGGTCAGGGCTCATAGAAGGCCACTTTAGAATAGTCCAATGTTTTCCTCTTAGCCATTCCTGGGTGTTTTTAGCTGTGTGTTTTGTGTCATTGTCCTGTTGCAAGACCCATGACCTGCGACTGAGACCCAGCTTTCTGACACTGGCCAGCACATTTCTCTCTAGAATCCCTTGATAGTCTTGAGATTTCATTGTACCCTGCACATTTTCAAGACACCCTGTGCCAGATGCAGCAAAGCAGCCCCAGAACATAACAGAGCCTCCTCCATGTTTCACAGTAGGGACGGTGTTCTTTTCTTTATATGCTTCATTTTTCCGTCTGTGAACATAGAGCTGATGTGCCTTGGCAAAAAGTTCCATTTTTGTCTCATCTGTCCATAGGACATTCTCCCAGAAGCTTTGTGGCTTGTCAACATGTAGTTTGGCATATTCCAGTCTGGCTATTTTATGATTTGTTTTCAACAATGGTGTCCTCCTTGGTCGTCTCCCATGTAGTCCACTTTGGCTCAAACAACGACGGATGGTGCGATCTGACACTGATGTTCCTTGAGCATGAAGTTCACCTTGGATCTCTTTAGAAGTCTTTCTGGGCTCTTTTGTTACCATTTGGATTATCCGTCTCTTTGATTTGTCATCAATTTTCCTCCTGCGGCCACGTCCAGGGAGGTTGGCTACAGTCCCATGGATCTTAAATTTCTGAATATGTGCAACTGTAGTCACAGGAACATCTAGCTGCTTGGAAATGGTCTTATAGCCTTTACCTTTAACATGCTTGTCTATAATTTTCTTTCGAATCTCCTGAGACAACTCTTTCCTTTGCTTCCTCTGGTGCATGTTGAGTGTGGTACATACCATGTCACCAAACAACACAGTGACTACCTGGAGCCCTATATATAGGCCCACTGACTGATTACAAGATTGTAGACACCTGTGATGCTAATTAGTGGACACACCTTGAATTAACATGTCCCTTTGGTCACATTATTTTCAGTATTTTCTAGGGGTACCATCATTTTTGTCCAGGCCTGTTCCATGAGTTTATTTTTTTAATTAATTCTGTTGAAGCATGGTTGAAAAGCAATGTCTGACTTTCATTGGTTAACATTCATAGGATTTTTTTAAATTATTACTTTTGTCAGATTAAAGTTATTTATGTGACCATTGTGAGTTTTTCTTTCATTGACCGAAGGGTACCAACAATTTTGTCCACGTGTGTATATAATTGAAATCTAATAAAAATGTTTACATCAGACATGATTTAAATTTTTAATAACCATAATGACCTGTGCCTCTGAGTGGCATAGTGGTAAAGCACTCGCCCTATCATTCGGAGATCACTGGTTCGGTTCCTGGGTGATGCTGTAACCCCTCGCAGCCGGAGGTCTGGAGAGAGCTGATTGGCCGAGCTCTTTCAGAAGGGAGGGATGAGACGTACTTGGTGCTCCCACATTCAGAACGGTGGAAAAGCCCTTGTTGTTTGTCTACACCCCCTGTAGAGTATTTAAGGGTCACTGCAGTCCATGCTCAGTGTGAAGTACATGTTCCTGTGAAATAATTCCAGTACTGTATGTTACTTTCCATATTGCGTTCGCCTTTAAGTGCCTTGCATTTACAATTTCAATTATAGCCTTTCCTAGTTTCCTATATGTCCTTTGCTAATTGCCTGATCTTTGTTGGATTACTGAGTTACATTTAGTTAGTTTGTTTTTTGCATTTAAAAAAAAAAATCACCTTTAGCCTGAACACGTTTTCCACCCTCAAGGTAATGAAGAATGATACACAAACCTTGAAAAAAAATAGAAACTTGAAAGGAGAAAAGAAACAAGCAAAACAACTTGTATTCAATAACCTGGTTGTATAAGTATTTACAACCCTTAACCAATACGTTGTTAAAGCACTTGTAACACAGCACAGTGTTTTCAGTAGGGGTTTACCAACATATTTTGGTAATGTTATTTCACTCTTCCTTGCAAAAGGGTCAAACTGTGAGGGAAGCTCCTGTACACACTCTACTTTAAAACTATCCATGGGTATTAAAGAGGAATTACATCTTTAAGGTTTAGGAATTACAGGATTAGAAGATGAATTTCTTAAACGTCACAACAGCTGTTTAACAGATGAGTGCAGGTTGTGTGCTAAAATAGAGTTGTACATGTCCATGATTCCTTTGATCTTGATTCAAATCCCAGCTGGGAAGACGCTGCTCCATAACATGCCACTGCTTCCACAATGCTTCACCCTGGAAATGGTGTTCTAGGTATACCAGATGCCAGAGTCTTATGAACTCATGGACGCATGTAGAAAGAAAATGCCTGAGTGCCTGTCTGGTTCAATCACAAAGAAAATGGAGCTCAAATTGTCAGAGGTCTATGCTGCCCATGATGGAGAACCACCAGAACATCCAGTGCCCGCTGCACACAGGGCTCAGCAGGCCAAGAGCACAAGGTTGTTGATTCAGCCCCCAAAAAACCCAAATCCCTTTGAACCACAAGGGCCCCAGCTTGCACCCCACTATACCCACAGGATCTGTCCTTTTGCCAGACATCACAGCACACCCCCCAGAGGTCTTGGTTATGCCTGGTGGGATAGAGCTGCCATGGTGCGTAAGGAGAACTTACACAATACTGGGCATAATGCTTTGCATTTTTATGGCTGATTTGTTTTAGATTAAATATGAAAAAAACACATGCGAGTAATAAAAAGAAAAAAAGCATTCTGAAAATGTAAGATATTTTGAGTGTTGTGTTCAGGGAAAGACTGCAGTGGTGCGCAGTCATGTTGGACCTGGGGTTGTTTTTCAGAACTTGGGCTCGTCCGTTCACATCCAGTGAAAGAAACTCTTAATGCTTCTGCTTCTTGTTCCTACATGACCACGCACCAGTGCACAAAGCACAACGTCCATAAAGACATGGATGAGTAAGTTTGGTGTTTGATGCGAGTCCTGACCTTAACCTGATAGAACACCTTTGTGATGAAAAGTGAGACTGTGAGCCACGCCTTCAGTCAGTGTCTGACATCAGTGTCTGACCTCGCAAATGTTCTTCTGGAAGAACGGTCAAAAATTCCCATAAACACACTTCTAAACCTTGTGGAAAGCCTTCACAGAAGAGTTGAAGCTGTTATAGCTGCAAAGGGGGCGGCGCCAGCATCATATTAAACCCTGTGGATTAAGAATTGGATATTAAGAATTAAATGTTAATTGTATAAAATGTTTTTCTTTCCTGCTCATCAAGCAATCCATACTCCAGTCTGGTTGGTGGCATTATTGCACCTGAAACTGGCTTCCAAACTGCCATAACTATCACACACACATACACGCATGTGCGCACCCAGAAAGTAAAGTTGCTCTACTCTCTGAGGCCATTCTTATTTTATTCTGTGGATCTTGTTTTATCCTCAAAATACAGCATCATACAGTCTCAGGTATTTTATTCTATTTTCTTGACAGGTTTATGCATATTCCTGATTAAAAATGTTAACGAGTTTAGGAATAATTCGACTTTAGCATGAGACCTGAGGGAAGAGCTCCAGCATCAGCTCTATAAATAAATAAATATCCACAAAACTTTTACATTCTACAAATTCCAGGCAGGACTTTTCTCTTGTGAAATCATGTGGACACTTCAGTGGTCATTAACCATTTATTGTCAGTAAATACATTCTTTAATCTAGAGGTTTATCTTATAAGAAAAAGTCTTTATTGTTGCACACACTCCTAAAGTGAAACTATTTTTCGTGCTTATCTCTACATGTCCCACATGGTTTAGGACAATCAGATTGTTTCTGCAGGAGTTTGATAATATATGAAATATTGAAGCTGAAACACTCAAGTGTTCAGTGAAAATGCACCCTGGCCAGGAACATCGTGACACAGAAAAACTCAAACTGAGTGTTAAATTAACACTGTACAATCTTTATATATACGCCCAGTTAGAAGGAAAAGAATATTTGCATGTTGGATGTTTAGTTTCCTCTGATGAAGGTGTGATAAAAATGCAGACATTCAGGCTGAGCGTGTGATGATTGGAGTCAACACAAAAGACAAAGGTTTGAGTTTCAGGTTACTCAGTAATGTCAATGTTGTTGAATTAATATTTACCTGAACTTCACCGGTCATTAATTTTGCAAACAGATTGTCTAAACAGATCCCATCAATTGGAGGTTTCAGTGCAAGCATCTATTTCCTTCACCAAAACCACCTAAATATTTTCTTGTTTCAATAAATATTTGTTTGGGCATTGAAAACTGTATTGTGAACCATTTTTTGAACATGTTTTGTTCATAAAACATCTAAAGTTCCAGCCAGTAATTGTGCATTTCAGTGTGGTCTATTCAAATAAATTAGATGTATATAAATGTACATGCAAGCAAATCAATTTCAGTTCAGCATTGATTGTGTTAAAAAATAAAAGCATTAATAATTGCCAGTATTTTGGAAAGGCTTCTTCTGGGTGAAAAGTTTCCCAATAGTGCGTTTGTTCTCAGATAAACAAATGTGTCTACAATTGTCTGGAGAATAGCAGAGCAGGAATGTGTGTGCTCAGTAGGTTTACCATTGCTGTGTTAAAACCACAAATTTCACGTGTACATTTGTGCTGGATTTCATGCAGATACCAGCCTTTAGCATTGAATATACAGTCTTTAAGGAGGGACTTTTCCTGCTGGTTCTACAGAGATTCTATGACGGAGGACAACTACAGTAAGTTCTACACATAAACAGGTTCAGATCCGGGCTGGTGTACTTTCTGTTTAAATATTTATGTCTTATCTTTTTCCACAGTGATATAATAGAGGAGCTAGGAATTAGGAATTATTGACATTAGCGCTGCACCTTATTTGTTTAAAACGTTTTAGTTTATGGGACTGAAGATGTAAGACTTCAATGTTTCATTGTACATTTTAATCTATTTAAGTGCTGAGTTTTTTTTTGTTGTCAATTTCAAGATTTTGTTTAGAAACACATTTTAAAAAGAATATCTTGTTTTTACATACATAAATAAATGCAATGAAAGGCATTCATGGTGTTAGTGTGTTTCTGTACTCCTTTATTATCATTGGTAATATGAATATCGAAGACTCCAATTTCAGAATGATCGAAACTATATAGAGAGATACTTTATTGATCCTAAAGGAAATTTCAAAACTAAGATCACTGTGTGGCTTTATAATGCTGTTGTTGCTATGGGTCAGACTTTTGGCCTTGAATGCTAACCACATTTGTGAGCTCAAACTAATTTACATTTATATTTACATTGACATTTACATTTGGCAGACGGCCCTATCCAGAGTGAGTCGCGCGAGTGCTTTGAAGTTTCTATCAATAGATATATCTATATAGTTGTTCACCAGGTTACAAACTGAAATTATTGAAAGTCAAACACTGCTGGGAATTATTTGTTTCTTTGTTGGGTGTGTAAGAGGGCAGGGGTTTAAGGGGGTTTGACCCAAATATCTAAGAATTTGTTATTGTGCTCAAATTATCTGTCTAAAGAACGAATGTAAAAGTAAAAAAACAGAGAGACATTATCAGTCAATGCAACTTTGAGCAGGAATGTAAAGCATGAAAGACGTACAGAAAGACATTATCAGACAATGCGGTTTGACATACAGTGCCCATGTTCTCATTGGATATTTAGCATAGCACAGTGTCCTTTCATTTCCCTTTCGCATTTGACCGTCAAAACCAAATTCATGATGACATGCAAAGTTTCTACAAGCATGGCCATGGCCAACAATAGAGTTCCAAAACACAAACATTTACAAAAAAATAAAAGTCTCTACAGTCATCAACTCAACATACACAGTGTTTAATAAACATTAAGGCCTGGGGTAGTTAGGGGGTTAAATACAATCCTTTTAGATGTGGGCCATGACTGAACACGGTAAATACAAAACAGTGTAAAGCGATACTGAACACATGACGCACAGGAGCATGACAATGATCACTGTACTGTAGCTTTCAGTTTTCCTGTGCTGAAGTATCTGGTAAATTCCTCTTTTCCCCACTGCCTTTTAAAGGAACATATTTGACAGAATATCTTTTTTTTTTTTTTAAATATCCACTCATTTGATTTTTTGAACCAAATGAGTGAATTGATTGATTCACTCATAATTATTTAACCAAAAACATTTTTACTTTCATTCTAACAACAGCCACAGCCGTAATGCAAATGATTAAAAAGAATTTTCCTATTACGCATTCATACTCAGTCCTAAGGCAAACAGGTCAGTGAGTAACTAGGTTCCTTAAGGTGGATTAAATGACGGGTGTTTCTGCATTCAGCGCTGACAGACAACACTAGTCCTGTCACACCATCACCTTTTGTAATTTACACTCAACACCCTGTCGTGAGAAGGTTTTCTGACATGTCAGGGCTGTAATTTGAACACAAGACCTTTATCCAGTATATCATTTCACAAGAAACAAGCAGGTGTTTTTGGTAAATGTATGTCCCCAAAGCACAGTGACTTAATCCCCTTTTTTTTAAAATGAGAATCTTATCTAAGGTCTTTTAACCACAGTGCCATTACACTCTGTATCTGACTTGTCACTTTAAATGTAAATGTTATAAATCACGAATCTATGTTGAGGTATAATTGTAAAAACTAAAACTGTATTTTAACAATTTGGTTTGCACTTTTAGCAATTTGTCAGTGTTCTAAATGAGCAGTTCCTCTCTGATCATGTGAATCTTCAGACAGAAAGTGTCTAACCACTGCTGTCTAAAACGTCACGCTCTGATTACAAGGCATACATTATTCAGAGCACTGTATTAAATAACATAACGATCTACAGCACCACTATACATGTACATAATGCAAAAATAAAAAATAATCAAAAATCAGTCTTTTGTCACTTTCGACTTTCTATCAAGTTGAGAATCCTGTAAAAGTTTCAAGGTTTGGCCAGTTCTGTATGTTGGTTTTATCTGACTTTTCAGGCTATTTTCCTGCCTAATGTAAAAACAAAAACACCCTTCTCAGAAGTAGTGGAGCAACTATGAAATAAAACAGAAAAGGCTATATACAGGTCATGAACAGTCATATAAGCATTTCACTGCATGTTGTACTGAGTGTGGCTGTGTATATGACACAATTTCATGAAAGTTTGTACAATAGTGCTGAAAATTCTTTGTTAGTAAGAAGAAACTAAACATTCAGTGTGTGAAGACTTAGGAAGTTATAGTTAAAGATAATTTTCTCCAAGATAAATATTTGTTATGCTAGATCTAAAGGAGATCTGATTTTCTGAACACTGCTTTAGTACAGGTTGGCGTTACACATATACATTACACATCTGATTTTCAGTCTAAGCGGCACTTTCAGTTAGATGTAATCAGAAAAAATCTACACTGTGTGTGTGTAGGTCTATAGGAATGCAGAACGCTCAGCAGATAAGTATCTGGGCTTCTATAATTACGTTATTATTATTTTTTTTGTATTTGTTCCTGACAGGTGATCGTTCCTTGTTCCTTATAGAATACTTTACTCCCCTTAAAGAGAATGAACTAATTTCACTCATCTCTTCTGCAAATCTATTAGATCCCATACCAACACATTTTCTCAAACAGAAATAACAGAATCCCTGTTGAAAATAATTAGTTCTTCACTCAGCATTGGGTATGTTTCAAAATCTTTTAAACTAGCAGTTATTAAACTGATAATTAAGAAGTCTGACCTCGACCCCTGTCAGCTGTCCAATTACAGGCCGATATCAAACCTCCCCTTTATCTGTAAGATTTTGGAAAAGGTAGTATCACAGCAGCTATGCTCACATCTACATAGAAATAGCATAAATGAACTGTATCAGTCAGGATTTAGGCCTCATCACAGCACAGCGACAGCACTCGTTAAAGTAGTAAACGACCTCCTATTGGCCTCTGATCAGGGTTGCGTCACTATACTTGTGTTACTGGACCTCAGTGCAGCTTTTGACACCATTGATCATAGTATTCTGATGTTGACAGCTGTTTCTCTGCGGACTTGACTTGACTGCAGTCACTAGATAAGTCTACCTGAACCGCCAATAACTACCTGGACTCCATATTAACATCAATTAACATTAACTGTTATACTGAACTGCCTGCCACCCAACACACAATATGAATCAATTCCTGCTTTCTGTTTCACCCAGATGAGGACGGGTTCCCTGTTGAGTCCGGTTCCTCTCAATTTTTGCACAATGTTTATTTCACTTGCTATTTGCACACGCTATTCTTGTCACAATGTAAACTGTTTACTGCTGCTCTTTTCACTACCTCAATTCATACTTCTTCAAAAAAAAGGACTGTTATGTGTTACATTGTTGTGTCTGTCATGTACCTCTTTGTTTGCACATTTGCACGAGCACTTTGTCTATTGTGTATTTTTGTATAGAAATTTGATAGTTTTTTTTTTTTTTTTTTTTTTTTAGATTAACTTAAAAATGTAAAAATGTGTGTTGTAAATGTATGTTGTTATATGTATGTAGCACCCTGGTCCTGGAGGAGCGTTGTTTCGTTTCACTGTGTACTAACTGTATATGGTTGGAATGACAATAAAAAGCCTACTACTACTACTACTTAAGGTTTCTTGCTACTGCCATCTCAGGGAGTTTTTCCTTGCCACTGTCGCCCTCGGCTTGCTCATCAGGGACTATCTGACTATCTGACCATTTTTGATTCATACACATTCACATTCCATACAAACTTAAATAATTTGTTTGATTGTGTAAAGCTGCTTAACGACAATGACAATTGGTAAAAGCGCTATACAAATGAAATTGAATTGAATTGAATCAATCCTGATCCAGATCACAGAATTTGGTCCTGACGGGTTTAATTCATAATCTTGTGCTGTGTTACCAAAAACAGATTTGCGAATCCCCAAACTATTCTTCTTTTTCTTCTTACTATTATTATTATTATTTCTAAATAAATCCATAACCATAAATACATGCGCACAAAGATTAATTATAAAAGAAAAGTCTCTCTCAAGTTCTCTGTCTTTCATGTATCCATTTGGTTTATTGTAGAACCTGATCTGGCGGCACGGTGGTGTAGTGGTTAGCACTGTCGCCTTGCACCGCCAGGGTCCGGGTTCGATCCCTGGCCAGGATCGATTCCCGTCTCTGTGTGTATGGAGTTTGCATGTTCTCCCCGTTCTTGGTGGGTTTCCTCTGGGTACTCCGGTTTCCTCCCACAGTCCAAAGACATGTAGGTTAGGCTAACTGATGTTCCCAAATGTGCCCTAAGTCTCCTGGGATAGGCTCCAGGCCCCCCATGACCCTGAATACAGGATTAAGCGGTATAGATGATGTGAGAGTGAGTGAGAGTGAGAACCTGATCTCTCTCTCTCTCCCTCTCTCATGTACTGTACGTTGTTTCTTTTCCTCCTCCTACCTTCCCCGGATTGGCCGAAAAAACCTTACCAGACCTGCACTTCTCTCTTTTCAGTATAACACAATGACAAGTATTTAAGACAAGCTGTTGTGGAAAAAAGCAGGTAAAACTATTTTAATATACATATTTTAGTTTATAATCATATTCCAATGTTATAATTATGTTTTAAAATTAATGTTTAAAAAAATTCTGAGCTATTGTTTTGTCATGTGATTTGTACCAAGCTACATTATGTCAGTATTTTGGGATAGCTTTGTGGACCTGCATTGACCGAAGGAGTCAAGATATTGTACAAATGTAAACCTGTATGTAAACCTGTACTGTATCTGGTGAGGTAATTCTCGCCAGGTGAGCGTGGCCACATGTCGACTGCGAGCGGAGAGCAGCAGGTAGAGTCGGTGAGGTCTAATGATTTCTACCCGTGGCACCTCACTGAGTTTGTGCGAACATAACTGACGTTTTATGATAACCAGACATGAAATATTCTAATTACACTTTGGTGGTAGTATGCATTTCCAATTTAAATTATGTTGAAACTTTGCACAGAGGAAACAAGGAATAACTTTACCTATTAAATAACAAACACAGCTGAATTATAGAATCATGAAAAAGTTATTTTTCTTGTATTGCATTAAAAGGTGAAAAAAATATTTTCTAGATTTATTACATGTGAAGTCTTTCTTGTTTTAATTTCGCTTATTATAAGTATCCACCCAGTACATTATTGCTGTTATTGAAGAACAGGTTGCTTTGATATCAGCTTTCAGTTCACCTGTAATAGCCCAGAAATTCAGGTCGGGCAAGTTGGCTGGCCAACCAAGCCCATTATAGTCAACAAACCAGTTAGTGTTAGTTTTGGCACTGTGAGCAGATGCTATATGCTGATGTAAAAGGAAAAAACAGTGGACAAACACCAGCAGATGAATTTGGACCTCCGATCCTTAGACTGTGACTTTCATTTACATTTCATTTGAATTTCATCTGAAAAAAAAAAAACGACTTTGGATTACTGAGCAACAGCCCAGTTCTTTTCCCCCTTAACCCAGGGAACACACTTCTGATGTCTCTGGTTCAGAAGTGGCTTCATAGTAGGAATGCAGCATTTGTTAACTTGGATAAAATGGTGAGCTATAAGGTGATAATATTAATCCCATCGATATTTACATTTCTAAATTTGATCCTGAACCAGTACAATATCAACACTGCAGAAAATTGCAGGGGCGTTTGCCAGTGTTCAGTATGATTTGCCATGAATCTGGAGAAATTGTAGTCATTAAAAAATATTAATAAAATAAACAAATCTGCCGCACATTGTAACAGTTTGTAAGTTATATGAAAGTGGATTATATAGGCTCGTAAGCGGTGAGTTTATTTGTATATGGTTTGTGCATGTTCATAATGGATCACAGAGTCCAAAATGCTAAATTAGATATTAAATCCACAGCTTGAATCCATCCCAGCATGGCCAGATTTATCTAGTAGTACCTTTCAAGAGTGCACTATTTAGTGCATCAATGTAGAGTTGGATTACTAGATACTACACAGTGTATGTTTAGTTTTATTACCAAAGGAACGGCCCGATAGCAGTCGTAGCTATCCAAAACACAGGTATCCTGGACACAGGTAACAATTGAGAAATTATAGCAGGTCTGGAAAAGTCTCAACAATGCATAGCAAGTATTCAGGTACAGTCTTATGCAAAAGTTTGGGCACCCCTTGATAAATAACAGATTTTGGTGATTTTTTACTTGAAAAGTTGTTAACACAGTCTCTATTGGAAATGGAAAAAAATGCACAATATTTTCAGCCAACATTGGTGCATAGTTACTTCTTATGCCAAAAACTGAGCAAAAATAAAAATATTATTGTGGCACGGTGCAAAAGTTTGGGCACCCTACAAAATCAGTACTTAGTAACACCTCCACTTTACATAAGACTGTATAGTAGGGACTTCATAGGTAGGTGAATTCCCAACAGTCTGTGAATGTGGAAAGGTCCCTAGGCTAATCATCAAGTTCAGCAGTTTCTTTGTTTGGGACAATAAACACTAACCAGCATGATGGATACCAGGAAATTTGCGAATGGAACAAAACCTAACCTGTTTATATTCATAAAAAAAATAAATAAATAAAAAAAAAGCAGAAAATGAAACATGAATGTGTTTATATAAGGTCAGAAATGTTTAACCTTGAATGTTCTCAATGTACTGGCTGAAATGTCAGTTCTCGTCCTTAATTAAAGGATATCATTCTTATTTGCCCAGTCAGATGCTTCATTTCTCTTTATTATGGATCTCAATGTGGCTGATTACGAGACTTCAGGTAAATAGTCAGTATAAATCAAGCGGTTGAGCAGACAATAAAATTTTTTAAATCCTAATCAAGACAGCGAGGAACATTTTGATATCATGAAGAAATATGATCATAGTCCAGCTACTATGGGAACGTATTAAATAAACATTTATTTTATTTTGTGCCGGTAATTTGAATAAACAATTCAAGAATTTTCATGTTATTTTAAGTATGGTTTTTTATCTAACTTCCACAAACAAAGAAACACAATCTTGTGCAGACCACAAGTGTGCTGATGTCGTCTGGAAAATATCTGCGAATGATTGGTCACTAGATGGCACATAATATAGACACATCCTTCTGACATGTGTAGACAGGACACTACACACTACTCCACGGATTTCCAAGACTGCTTGGAATACAAATTTTAATGAAGGATGAAATTAATCAAAACATTGGAGTAATACACCATTATCATTAACAACATCATCATTGTTCTAGAATAAAGCAAGTAACTGCTATCATTACATTCTTATACTGTTCTGTTGTAATGACAGTATATGCACTACTAACATCTGTCTAAAAAATTAATTTCAGCATATCGTTTTAATCTTCTGTTTGTTACAGAGAATCTGTAGTAGTGCTTATGGAGATCAGAGACTTCCAGGGTTATGTATGGTTTGCAACATGTGTCGGTAAGTATCCTATAAAGTAAAACAATAAATTTAGAATGGTAAAGTAAAATGGTTCTAAATTCTAATGAACACAACAACCCTCCCCAACCCTGCCCTCTCGCAAGGTATCGTTTTTGCAGATACTCAGACCGTTCCTGCCAGAGTGGGCTCTACAGCTGTCCTACCATGTCATCTGAGTGATGTTTCCAGCCAACCATTGCACATCATCTGGCGCATCAAGCATGAAGTTGTGTTTGAACGAAAAGGGGAGGCGTCATATGTGGGTGAGGGATACGAGGGCCGTGTGGACGTTCCCGAGGAAGAGCTGCGTAATGGGAACTGTTCACTCCTGTTAAACCATGTAAGATCTACTGATGCAGGCGTGTACCAAAGCTACCTGGGGATGAAACGCACAAAGAGAGCTCCCACTGGAAAACTGCACCTCATCCAGAGCATTGAACTTTCTGTAAACGGTAAGTGGAGAAGAAGTAGTATTACTGATATTATAAAACAAAACCAATATATATATATATATATATATATATATATATATATATATATATATATATATATATATATATATATATAAAAAATATTATTAATATATTGCTTTATAGCTGATTAAAGCCTTGTGTTTAATTAAAATAAAATAGATTTTAATTATACAGTTAATTCTGAACAAGCAATCTGATTGCCTGAGAGCCTTTCCACAAATAGTGATAATTGACGGTAACAGCACTGGGACATTTAATTAAATGTATCACTCATAGTCCCAAATGCTCTACAGTGGTTGATTACACTCACTGTGGTCTCAGCGTGGGTGAGAGTCGGTCTGTATGATCCGCAATACTGAGGAGAGAGCAGCTGCCTGACAAAACCGACTAAACAACCAGTCACAAAAGCACTTTCAGCAACAACACACATCTGATAATGTTATGTCGTTTTAAGCAACATGCTGTCTCTGCAGTAATCACTTCTAATTTGTTCTGAATTGCATCCATGTATCGCTAGAAAGCTAACTAGCTTCTAACACAAGACTGAATTCCAAATCCCTCTCTAACCCCTGATCAAGGACACTACTTGGTGTGTGTAACAAGGGATAGTACACCCAATACCCTACACCCTATATGGGATATAATTCCGGAACCAGGAATTTAATCCAGTTGTTATTCTAAAGTGAAACAAATGAAAATATAAAGTAAATCTTGTAAGTTTCTCAGGACTGTCCACCACGTCCATGGTTTATTCTCCTCACCTTTTGGCTGCATAGTACCACTTTCAGCCCTGTTAATTACACTAACTGTTGGCCACTAACTGGTTAAATAAACAAATCTGTTGACGATAAATGGTGTTTGTGGAAATATGGCATCACAACCATGCTATATTAAGCAGAATGATCTCAAGTATAATATTGGTTAATGAATCCCACAGTTAGAGACTCCTTTTGTTTTCTGTTGTTTTTTTCTGGTTTTGGAGACTTCATTTCCGAGAATGCACCTTGGTCAGGTGATGGGAGTGCTCACCTGAACCGAGGTAGATCATTAGTTGATGTATTTGGCACGTTACGTTACAACCGCGAAAGTAAATGTATTTTACTGGGATTTTATGTGACAGACCAAAACAACGTGGCACATCATTGTGAAGTGTAAGGAGAACATTTTTTACGAATAAAAATCTGCATTTGTATGGTGTGCATTTGTGTTCATCTCTATTTACTCTAAACCCCTAACTAAAATCCAGTGAAACCAATTGCCTTCAGACGTCACCTGATTAGTAAATAGACTTTACACCTGTGTGTAATTTAATCTCAGTATAAATCCAGCTGTTCTGTGAAGCTCTCAAAGTTTTGTTATAGAACATTAGTAAACAAACAGCATCATGAAGCCCAAGGAACACACCAGATGGGTCAGGGATAAAGTTGTGGAGAAGTTTAAAGCAGGATTAGGTCCACATCTGTCCACAGGACGACTATTCATTCTAATCTGGCCTTTATGGAAGAGTGGCAGGAAGTGGCAGGGGGGGGGGGGGGACACAGAAAATATGTGGAAGATGGTTCTCTGGTCCGATAAGACCAAAATTGAACTTTAAACATAACACTGTGAAACATGTTGGTGGCAGCATCATGTTGTGTGGATGATTTTCTTCAGCAGGGACTGGGGACAGCTGGTCAGAGTTGAGGGGAAGATGGATGGAGTCAAATGCAGGACAATCTGTCAGAGTCTGTTAGAAAAAAGACTTGAGACTGGGGCGGAGCTTCACCTTCCATCAGGACAAACACACAGCCAGAGCTATAATGAAATGGTTTAGATCAAAGAATATTCCTTTGGTAGAACCAGACCTAAATCCAATTGAGTATTTGTGGCAAGAAGTGAAAATTACTGTTCACAGACGCTCTCCATCTAATCTGACTGAACTTGAGCTATTTTGAAACGAAGAACGGGAAAAACTTTCACATTCTAGAGGTTCAGAGCTGGTAGTGACACACCCCAAAAGACCTGCAGCTCTAATTACAGTGAAAGGTGGATCTACAAGAGTACTGACTCAGGAGGGTGAATACAAATGCACACCAAACTTTTATTTGTACAAAAATGTATAATTAAAAAAAAACATTTATCTTTTCCTTCCACTTCACTATTATGTGCCACTTAGTGTTGGTCTGTCACATAAAATCCCAATAAAATACATTTATGTTTGTGGTTGTAACGTCACAAAATGTGGACAAGTTCAAGGGGTGTGAATACTTTTACAAACACTGCAATTTTGATGTTAGTGTTTTTAGGACTTGCTGAGACTGTGGTACTCTGTTCGTGTTTTCCACAGATAACTAAATATTTCCTTCTAAGTGTTTCTCTCTTTACACGCAGTAGTTGAAAGACATTTGTTGCATGTCACAGTATCTGAATCCTTTGTTGTGCAGCCACACTCCAGAACATATTACTCTCAGATACAGCGTCTGACACACGCACACAGTATCAGTACACAGAGTTTATAATGTATTGAAAGTTTTAGGCATTTTAATTTATGCGTGTTTAGCTTAGTGAGCTAACGCTACCTGCTGCCGTCAGAGCGAGTGTAAATACTGCATGGACGCACTGCATTCACGCGGATCGTCTCATTTCCTGAGTTGTGTTTTTAAGTTGGAAGGTGAAAACAACTGGCAAACTCGTGTTACTATATATTATATATATACAGTGGAACCTCGGATCGCGAGTGTTCCGCAAGACGAGCACAGATTTTTAATAGATTTTTATTTAAAAAAATTAGCAAGTTTACGATTGCCGAGTATCATGTATATGCCTCTTATTTTGACAACGAGCGTTACGTGATCACAACTGAGCCAATGATTTTTCTGTCTCTTGCGCTGCGGAATTGTGGGTAATCGTCTTCGCTGCTGGGTCTTAGTGCTCGTCTCTTACTGGTATAATCAACATCTCCCTCTCTGTTTCAGCGTCTCCTATGTGTGTGCGGGCGCGTAATTTGACACCAACACACAAACACACACACACACACACACACACACACACACACACACACACACACACACACACACACACACACACACTCTTTTCACCCCCCTCCCCGGCTTTACTCCTGCACACAATCTCTGCTCTGTCGCGATTCTTGCAAAGGTAAGGTGCTGGTTCGTTTTTTTTTTTTGTTTTTTTTACTTTACAGCAGTGATTCCATTAGTATTCGCTCACGCCAGGGAGGAGGAGTGTTACTATGTAAAACGAGACGAGGGAAGGGGCTAATTCCACACACGACTGCATGCACAAACGGAAACACTTATCTGTCGTGATTTATTTTTACTTTTTTTTAAAAGGTAAAGTGCAGGTTAATCTGTTTTATTTTCACTTTATAGATTGTATTAATTATTTTTATGTATTTATTTTTTTGGGCTGTAGAACAAATAATTTGAGTTTTCATTATTCCTTATGGGAAATCTGATTTGATTTATGAGTGCTTTTGAATACGAGCCCATTTCCCGAACGAATTATGCTCATAATCCAAGGTTCCACTATATAGTAAATATTGTGAGACAGTGTGTGTAAAAAGGATGAGTGTTAATCAGACACAGGTGTACAATCATTAATAAAATGAATATTATACACACATTCTCCAAGACTCAGTCCTGCAGTCACACACCGAGCCCAACCACAAACACCACATGGAGTAAATTAACTGTGTTTAAAAAGAAATCACTTGTGAGAATAAATAATGTGTAAACATCTCACACACACACACACACAATCAGAACACAGATATTTAATTTTTAATTTACGATTTTATTTTTTCTCTAAAACTGAAGAGAGTCCACATAAAACCCCAGGTTCGTCAGGTGAGTGAATATTAAACCTTATTGAAATATCACATCAAAAGGAATTAATATTTCTATTGTTAATAAAGAGAGAAATATTTGAAAGTGATATTGATTTCTTTTTCCTCTAAAGACGGAACTGAAGTGAGTCCAGATTCCTCAGGTGAATATTAAACCTTATTTAAGTGTGTGTTGTGTTGTACAGCTCACTGATGGAAACACAACACACACTTGATGGAAACATCAGTGATTGTTTACTGTACTGTGTTGTGTGTGTGTGTGTGTGTGTGTGTGTGTGTGTGTGTGTGTGTGTGTGTGTGTGTGTGTGTGTGTGTGTGTGTGTGTGTGTGTGTGTATAAAGTATAACAGACCTGGTTCAGTAGTCTTACACACCTTGTGATGTCTCTAAATCTTTGTCGTTCAGTTAAAATCTTCATAATAACAGTTTTAAATCTATAATAATATTTATAATGTCGTGTCATTGAGAGTGAACGATTTACAACAATGAATTTCTGTCTCTGCAGATAACGGTGTGAAGAATCTTCATTACTTGTGGTTCCTGATCATTTTGCCGGCCGTGGTGTTACTTGGTCTCGGAGTGTGGCTTCTGATGAGGAAAAAATCTGCCTATTCCAGGACTGAAAATACAGAGGAGCCCAAAGAAATGAATTAGATTACTGTATATATATATAGATTACTGTATATATATATATGTACATGAATATACACTGTAAAGTGAGCATAGATGGATAAATTAATGTACAGAATAGTTGTAAATCTACAGATATGTCTGATTATAAATATGTGGAATAAAGATATACAGAAACTATATATAGGTGAATTTACATTATGTGCAGTAGTATGAATATGCATATGAATAAATATGAGTAATTTAACCGCTGGATGTGAATGCAGAGTATACCTATACACACATCTACATATATGAATATACACATATTGGTATACAGTCCATGTGCAGACTGTACAAATGAATGAACGGGAAGTATTTACAAAGGTATTAAACAGGAATGTTGGTTATCAGTGATGGTGGTACCGTCTATGTAAGGGGGTCAGTGAAGTTGTGTTCAGTAAGGTAACCACTGTGGGGTAAAAACTGTTCCTCAGCCTGCTGCTCTTGGTTTTTAGGCATCTGAACCTTTTTCCAGAAGGAAGGAGAGAAAACAGTTCATGTGCAGGGTGAGAGGTGTCTTTCACGATGCTTCGTGCTCTACGCAGACACCTCCTCTTGTAGACTTCCTCAATGCCAGGAAGTGGGGTACCAGTGATACGCTGAGCAGTTTTTACCACCCTTTGGATGGATTTACGGTCCGAGACAGAGCAGTTACCATACCAGACTGTAATGCAGCTGGTTAGTATGCTCTCTATTGCACAACGGTAGAAATTGTTCATTATGTCTTTAGAAAGGTGATTCTTCCTTAATAGTCTCAGAAAGAAGAGGCGCTGGGAAGCTTTCTTGAGGAGACTGGTGGTGTTAGTGGACCAAGTCAAATCCTCAGAAATGTGTATCCCCAAGAACTTGAAGTTTGTAACACGGTCGACCATTGTCCCGTTGATGTAGACAGGGGAGTGTGTGTTACTTCTTCTCCTTCTAAAGTCCACAACAACACGACAGCACCAACTATGCTACCAACATCTAATAACCAACACCAACAATAATGGCAACATCTTCTTCTCCATCTTCTGTCGCCACAACGAATCATCTGCCTCCACCTAACTCTATCCTCTGCATCCTCTTTTCTCACGCCAACTAACTTCACGTCCTTTCTCACTACATCCATAAATCTCTTCTTTGGTTTTCTCTAGACCTCCTGCCTGGCAGTTCTAACCTCATTATCCTTCTACCGATATGCTCACAATCTCTCCTCTGAACATGTCCAAACCACCTCAATCTGGCCTCTCTGACTTTATCTCCTACATCTAACATGGGTTGTACCTCTGATGAACTTATTCTCAATCCTATCCATCCTTGTCACCCCCAAAGAGAACCTCAACATCTTCATCTCCACTACTTCCAGCTCTGCCTCCTGTCTTTTCTTCAGTGTCACTGTCTCTAAGCCGTACAGCATCACTGGTCTCACCACTGTCTTAAAAACCTTTCCTTTCATTCTCACTGATACTCAACACACCTGACACTTTTCTCCACCCGTTCCAACCTGTCTGTGCCCGCCTCTTCACCTCCTTTCCACACTCCCCATTACTCTGGACCGTTGACCCTAAGTACTTAAAGTCCTGCACCTTCTTCACCTCTGCTCTCCGTAGCCTCACCATTCCACTTGGGTTCCTCTCATTCACACATGGATTCTGTCTTGCTGTGGCTAACTTTCATTCCTCTGGTTTCCAGAGCGTACCTCCACCTCTCTAGATTTTCCTCCACTTGTTCCCTGCTCTCGCTACAAAGCATAATGTCACCTGCAAACATCATAGTCCATGGAGACTCCTGTCTAACCTCATCTGTCATCCTGACCATTACCAGAGCAAACAAGAAGGGGCTCAGAGTAACGGGTTTGACACATGGGCAGCACCACAAACACATGAGGTGAGGTTTAGGGGAAAAGGATCAATTTATTTTAAAAAATTAGTATGGAAAAGTGTTTAAGGAGAGAGGATGGAAAGACAGGGAAAGAATGTATGTGAAGGAGTGCATGTGCAGGTCTGGTGGCAGTGCCCAGCTGGCATGCGGGCACAGGCGGGCGAGTGATAGTAGTGGGCAGAGTGGGCCTGCGTGGGTAATGGCTCCTGCGTCTCCATGGGCACTCTTTTTCTTGAAGACCTGGCTAGCCGACCCCTTCCATCTCTGGATGCGGCCTCGGGTAGGAGTCCCTTTCGACGTCAGACATCTGGGCAGCTTCACCAGCTGGGAACAGGGCCCTTAACGTGGTAGTGAGAGTGATGAGGGAGCTGGTGCAGCGTTCTTGCAGCTGCCCTTCACACGGTGATCTAAAGATTGCTTTCAGTTTTGTTTCTTTGAAGTTCCTGGGGTGTGGTACGTACATCACTCCGCTCGCATGACACTCTTCCTTTTTTTCCGTGTCTGCCGCACAGATTTGATACCAGACAGACCACAAGTTACATTCCCCTCCCTGCTTTTATAATGCGTGGGGAAGCCCATGATCCATTAACGTTGATTACGCCACAGCCATGACCGTTTCCAGCGGCCCCGTCCCATCGCGCATCTGCAGAAGGCCGCCTATGTAGCCAAGTTAATAATTGTAAACCAATTTATGTGAACTTCACAAAACGTTTTGCTGGTTGTGTGTTTTGTTATTTGCATTTTGTTTTATAAGATGCTATGTATAGTTATACCATGCGGAACCATATATGCAGCGGCATGTTAGATTTACTTTTGCCGGCTGGGCGTGTGGTCTCTCGCTCTGCTAATGCGAGTGCGGTAAGAGTTCTAAAAACTTATTAGAGTTCACAAAAAATAAAACAAGTTAATATGTTGGTTCATGAAAGAAAAAAAAGAAGAAGACATTTTGATGCATACTCCATTCATATGGCCCCATGTGCTTGTATGCCTGCCTGACAACATTGGGACATGCTCCTAATGAGACAACAGATGGTGTCCTAGCGTATCTCCTCCCAGATTTGGACCAGGGAATTGCTGAGCTCCCTGGACTGTCATTGTTGCCACTCTAGTGCATCTGTTGTTAACTTCATTAAGACACGAAGCAGCTAAAAGTGATTAACAACCCCCTAAACTAACTGACCAGATCAATATTCCAGAAGTTTAATTAACTTATTGATATATTCTACTTTATATATATGACACACACTGACAACTGTCAATGATGACGAAGATGAATGCAACTTACAGCTACATGTCTAAGTTAATAGTGTTGCTTGATGTTAGATGCTTGGGACTACATGATTTTGCTACACAAAATTTGTCCACTAGATGTCAGTACAATCTGTGCGAAGTTCCTAAAATTAAGTTTTACTTAAAGTACACTGCGGCATGGACAGCAGCAATCGGCACTCCCCTGCTCTTTCTGTGATGTCCCGGATGTGAAGACCTGAATTTGTTCGACTTGAATTTTGTCGACCTGAATTCGTAAGACTGGAAAATAATGAAGATTGTATTTTTAACACTTGAAAATATTTTTGAACTGCAATTTAGTAACTTGAATATTTTTGCATTGAATTTTAAAAGCTTGAATTACATTTTCATTTGAAATATTCAACCACAATAAATTGCAGTGGCAAAAATTTCAAACATTGTAAATGCTGTAAGGATTTTTTTCAATTCAGATCAAATTGCAATGCAGAAAAATTCAAACATTTTTATTGCAACAAAATTGTAATGGAAAAATCACATTTTAATTATGTATTAATTTTGTAATTGTGCCACATAGACTATAGAAGCTTTAAACTTTTTTGCCGAAGCTTAGAAACACAAAGCCGAGAATAGTACAGAAACAACCTGATTGTAATTGTTCCTGAATAAATGATAAGGTATGGACAACTGGTCTGGGTCAGATAAAGAGTTGTGAGGTTGAATGTAGGAACTTCTTGTACGGGGCGTTGATTATGTTAACAGAGATTTTTGTGTATAAAATGGGGCAGCTGAGAGAGAGACTTTATCTTTCTCCATGTCGCAATTGTTTGCTTTGTGAGACTCATCCTTCTGCAGAAGTATAAAATAAAACCTTTGCGACTTTGCTCTTACACGAATTGCTTGTCTTTATAATATTTTCAGAATTTCCACCACAATGGCAAAGATATTTCCTGGCCATTCACAGTCTTGCCATTTCTTGTAAGGAACACTAATGGGAAAATATAAAAGGTCAAATCAATGCATCTTATTTTCCATTCAAATGTACGGTATACTGTATACTTTTTTTTTTTTTTTAAATACCGCAGCCATCCACATGGTGTCAGGCAGTTTTACAGCTTTCCATTTTAAACCCATTATTATGTCCACCTACTGTATATGTACAGTCACTGATTGTATTGACTGAGTCACTTATTAAAATTGTATAATAAGTGCCATTGTTCCATTTTAATTTGACCTAAAAGTTTTAACTACTGAAAGTTGATCCAGGTGTGTAGTAGGTGTTAAGGCCAATCTTGTGTTTTATAAGGACAGTTTTCAACAACTACCTAAATGCATTATTATTATTATTATTATTATTATTATTATTATTATTATTATTATTATTATTATTACTACTACTGTACTACTACTACTATTTAATAGTAACTTTTCAGTTTATACTACTTTTAACTATCCAAATACTGATGATGAATACTGCATCAGGGCTATGGAATTGAGGGTTGAGCACTATGCTCTGAGGGTTTATTAATGTGTTGGACAGATCTTAACCCAATTCCATTAATTTCAGTTCAGTTGAACTTTGCTTTGCTTTGCCTGATGCATATATATATATATATTTGTCTGTCATATATTTGCCTGATATATATATATATATATATATATATATATATATATATATATATATATATATATATATATATATATATATATATATATATATATATATATATAGCAATATTTTAAGCACAGTTTTGCTTAAAATATAGCAATGCACACAACATTATGTGTGACATATCAGAGTTCAAACGAGGACAAATTGTTGGTGCGTGTCTCAATGGCGCATCTGTTACCATGACACCAAGTCTTTGTGATGTATCGAGCCATGGTATCCAGGCTAATGTCAGCATACCACCAAGAAGGAGTAACTGTGGAAGAGGAACATGTTTGAAAGGGATGTCCGGGTTCTAACCCGCATTGTATCCAAAAAACATCAAAACACAGCTGCCCAACTCACTGCAGAATTAAATGTGCACCTCAACTTTCCACCAAAACTGTTCATCGGGAGCTCTACAGGGTCGATGTACACGGCCGGGCTGCTATAGCCAAACCTTTGGTCACTCGTCCCGATGCCAAACGTTGGTTTCAATGGTGACAGCAGCGAAAATCTTGGTCTGTGAAAAATGTGAAGCATGTATTGTTCTCTGATGAGTCCACCTTCACTGTCTTTCCCACATCCAAAAGAGTTACGGTGTGGAGAAGCCCCAAAGAAGCGTACCACCCAGACTGCTGCATCCCTGAGTGAAGCATGGGGGTGGATCAGTGATGGTTTAGGCTGCAAATAAGTAGAAATGCCATTTCCTACTGTAGGCCCAAAACTTGTGCCCAAACCATTCTGGAGGACCATGTGCACCCAATGGTTCCAACATTGTATCCTGAAGGCGGTGCCGTGTATCAGGGTGATAATACATACACACAGTAAGACTAGTGACAGAGTGGTTTGATGAACATGAAAGTGAAGTTGAACATCTCCCATGGCCTGCACACTCACCAGATCTAAATATTATTGAGACACTTTGTGGTGTTTTGGAGGAGCGAGTCAGGAAACGTTTTCCTCCACCAGCATCACGTAGTGACCTGGACACTATTCTGCCCTCTGGCCACTGTGCAGGACTTGTATCTGTCATTCTCAAGACGAACTGATGCTGTATTGGGGACAAAAGGAGGCCCTACACCATACTGATGAATTACTGTGGTCTAAAACCAGGCATTTCAGTTTCATTGTCCAACCCTGCATATACATCTGAAGAGCTGACAGATACTGACTATATATACAGTATATAGTCAATATCTGTAAGCTCTTCAGATATTATTATTGCAGTTCATTTTTTAGACATACCAAACTGGGGGAAACACAAGGCAGTTGTATTGACCACATGCAGTTAATGGATTGACTGAGGGTTAGGGTTTTTAGTGATTTGTGATTAATTAATTAATTATGCCATTAATTAATTATATTACATCCACTAAGTAGGATGAGAACTGTTTTGATGGAAAGAGCAAAGCTATCAAACCTCAACTGATTAGATGTATAATGTCATAAAATGATATCTATACATTGCTTTCTAATATACAGTACTGTATCGCTTTAGATAAAAGTAAAAAAAAAATCCTACACACTAAAAAATGCTGGGTTGTTTTTACTATCCAAACGCTGGGTTGCCTCTGTTGGGTAATATTTCTGGGTTATTTACAGGGAGTTGGGTACTTTTTGTTTAACCCAGCTTGCTGGGTTGGAGTTGGGTTAGCTAGCGACAGCTAACATCACAGATCAGACCGGCCCTCCCCCGAAGTTCACCGGTGTATTCAGTGGCTGTGTCAGCTTTGCGTCTTTTTTTCTTCCTCCTCACGCATTTAAGAGGAAATGTAAACGTCCAATATAAGGTCTGTATACACACTTTCACTCACCTATGACTGAATTTGTTCACTGTATGTAACATTTATTACTGTTACCGTGTTACACTCAAACTTTCAGCCTGGTCTGTGCTATAGCATGCTAGTTTATCTGACAATGGCTGCTAACTAGCCAAACCAAAGAACCCCACCTGTGTATGAAAGAAACTGCAAAAATGTCTGAGCTTTTTTTTTTTAGCTTACTGAATGCTTGCAGGGTGTATGAAGGTGGTGAAGTGATGAATGAAAGCTAAACTGTTAACTGTAGTGCCAGCATGACGCTAGCATTTAGCTAGGTTGCTAGCTTTAGCAAACACATAAAATAGCTGAGGTGTTACAAAACATTCATCTTCTTACAAATATGCATACTAGCCAACCCTCTCGAATTTTTCCATAAACTTTTACTTTCTTTCTTTCTAAGGTTGGAACCAACACCATGGAATATCTGTCAGTCGAGTCCGTACACCTACATCCTGATGTTGGGAGATAATGACCAGCACTGCTCTCAGGCATTAGTGCTTCTCAGTAATAGTATCGTAATGATGTCGCTGTTGAACGTGTTTTGTGTTATCTGATCTTGTGCTTTTGAAAAATAAATATTTTCCTATGTTTTGTACAATTAATTGGGTGTTTATTGCATATATGTATGGTTTGCAAAACTTAGTGTTTTCTTTTGTAATAGACCAGTATATCAAAGTAATTAAACTGTTTTACCCATAGACATGTAAAACATAAAAATAATAATAACCTATTTGTGATGTAGAATTAACTCAGCAGTATAGTTAAATATGACCTAGAATTTGGATTGAATATTTGACCCATCTTGCTGGGTTAAATAAGTAACCCATTTTGCTGGGTTAAATTAACCCAGCATGTAGTTGGTCCAATATTTATCCAGCAGCTGGTTTAAAAACAACCCAGTTTGGGTTGTTTTTAACCCAGCATTTTTTAGAGTGTACATGTCTCATATGTAACGTAACACCAAATAAAAAATATACCACTGTACTGCCCAGCAAACATTGGTCCAACGTCATGTCCCTGGACACTCTGGCCATGGTCACGGTAGGACAGCATAAATTAGTAAAAACATGTGACATTTCCTACAAATGCATATGTTTGTACATGTCTACAATTGTCTGGGGTTGCATGTATACAGTAGATGTGACTTTTAGCTAAGTGTTGTTCAATAAATACCCTCCCAGCAAACATTTGGACGATTGATGACTGTTGATGACAGCTGTTGTGAATCAGATAATTTCAAAGATGTCTTTTCAACTTTCATTTTGGTACGATTTTTCAACCATGATGGGACGTGTCAGAGGGACGTCATTTCAACGGTCATCAAATGTCCAAATGCTTGCTGGGTGCCTTCTTTCCTGCTAAGCCCTTCAACTAGCTTCTTTTGTGTCTCAGATGGTGCATTATTTTATTTATTTTTTGAAGCAAAATTATACATTTAACTAGGACAAAATACACTACTTGGATGGAACATCTACAATTTTTTTAATTTCTCAATTTATTGTAATAAATGTTAGAAATTGTGTTCCAGATGCTATAATACAATATTATATAAAACTCCTGATGCAGGTTAGTTTCTTCTGGGCCCTGATGCGACTGCTGCATAAGCAACCCTGTCCAAATTCGACACTGTGTTTCTTTCATCCTCTGCTCTAGATCTTCTCTTGTGCTTGATGCTGGCATAATTAATGTTGTCTTTCTGTAAAAGACACAAGACCACAGAAACTGAACAAATATACATCTCTTAGCTAGTGAACAACAATGTACTATATTAAATGGTGGAAGAATGCAGTATTTAGTATCTATAAAGTCTTGCAGTGAACTGTTTGTAAATGTTATATTTGGTTACTAATAAGAAACAATAATTTGTTGGCACTGGCTTTACAGTATATTTGCTTTTCTTACTCACCCAAAACTTGTCACTTGGTTGGTAAGAAGATAAATAGCTTTACATTAAAATGAGAAACAATATGCCTATGTTCACACTCCAGGTAAAATTGGCATATATCTCATTTACTGACCAAATATTTTTTTAGGCTGCTCATATTATACTTTCATTTATATTATGACATTTGGCAGATGCCATAACCTGCATGTACAAAGGAACACTGTGTTACATGATGTGTTCTCACTCCATGTATAAAAGGCATTTTATCCGATGACTTCTTTTGTTTCATCATTTATTTAAAGTTAACTTTTAAAATTGTATTGTATTTTTGACACGGCAGTTAGGCTCTCCTACAAGTTTTGACCTCTCATATTGTAGTTTCAAATTCAGCAGCAAATTCAGGTTCTCTGTAGTTGAAACAGAGTTCCAAAGTCAACCAACCAATCAAGTCTACGGGATGGCTCTTTTCAAAGCCATAACATTAAAACCACTTGCCTAATATTGTGTACTGTACTGTATTGTGTGCTACCAAACCTATCGGGACCCATCAAAGCATGGACTCCCAAAGTTATTGGCTATAATCAAAGTTTATGCTCGGGTCCTTACACATTTTGTATTTTTCTAACACATCAACTTTTGAAAACTGACTGTTCACTTTCTGTTTAACATATTGCAAACCGTGACAGGTGCCAGTGTGATGAGACACTTAACGTTATTTACTTCAACTGTCAGTGAAATATTTTTTACACATGACCAATTTAACAATCAATCCAGCGCTATCGATCTCACACAGATCCTCCACAGTAGAATGTCATTGTATTTCCTATGTGCTCGCTGTCTAATTTGACTTGTAAGATTGGAAGCACTAGTGATTAAATGGTGCATTGCATTAGACATGTAAATAACATAAAGCATTTTTTTTTCAATGATTCTTGTACTGTGATGCACTATGTCACAGTCCATCATTACACCCCTAGTTATAAGCTATAATATGAGCAAAATGTAGATGGAAATGGAAATACATATTCATGGAAATGCAAAACATTCAGTATGCATTTTTGAATTTATTTTGCATAGTTAATATTTTGACATTATATTGAGAGTGTACCTTTCCAGAAGAGTCTGTGGTGTTACTGCAGCGGCTACATAATGACACCGGCTTCCCTAAAGAGAATATATTTTAGAAAGATCTAAATATTTTGTTGTGACCTCTAACAGGTTGAAAGTAAGTAATTATTATATATAAATAGATTATAGCCTAGTATACAAGACACGAAGTGAACTTGATCATTTAAAAATGAATATTCAGAATAATTTTAAATAAAATTCTTGTATATAAGTTCAATAAAAAAAGTAAAATATTTCACCTAATGTATTTTTTGTTTTTGCTATTTACCGAAGAAATGGACTTGAGAAAATTACTTGTAATGTAGACTATGAAATGTAAGTGCTATAACAACTTTACTTTTCAAGTTTCAAGTAATCTTCACCTACACATGCAGCATTCCTTGCAAAAAATTTCTAAATCAGCAATTAAAAATGCATTGTTTCATATGATACATATACTGTGAGTCAGGTGATAAAAGTAAACTGCTAACCCCCAGTGTTATGTATTTCAATGTCATTACATGCATAAATCACTTACTTTGTACTTTGTAGCAGAGCGTACATATGAGGATGATGTTTATAAGGACCGAAATCACACATATACAGTATATGATTAGGTCTGTAATCCAGTAAAATCCAGGACCCGCAGGCTCCTCGGCATTAAAACACTTTGTAACGTTATCTGCTAAAAACAGAGTAACACACAGTGCCATGAAAAGTGTTAGACCCCTTTCTGTGTTTTTTTTTTCCCACTTTTCTGATCACATTAACCAAAATTTTTATGAGGGATGCCCAAACTTTTGCATGCCACTGTACAGTATATTCTAATAATCTTTAACATTGTTTAACATTTAGAAAAATAGACTTTTTTAATATATTTGAAAAATGATTAGATATTATTTCAGATATGTCACTTTGAAGGGAATAGAGCCACACAGTTCTACCACAAAAGGATGCTATAAATAACAAAATACAAAAACACACTTTGGAAATGTATAACCTTGTATTTGTAGATGAGATCTGTCCTTATCTAAGTAGATTTGTGTGAATTTAAGCATTATGAAGTTCTATATAAAGTTCTAAGAGTCAGTATAAAATACAGAATGTTCTTTGATGATACAAGGCTCTAACCATCTCAGTATTCTTTTTAAGGCTTAAAAGAAAAGCTCAGACCTTCAGGAAATTATTTAACTCTAAAAATGAAGTTCATTTAGCATAAACAATTTTTCAAAACATTACAGGACAAAAATACTGACCAATATCAGCATCAGTAAAGTATTGGCACCCACCTGTAACATTGAGTCTGATGTGTTTCCCAAACTGAGTGTGTGTCGCGTCGTTTCGACCTCCACAGTAATAAAACCCCAGATCTGTCTCTCTAACTCCAATAATCACTAAACTGACTGAACTGTTACTTTCTGTTGCATCAAAGTGACTCTCGTCTACATTATAATCAACATAAAAGCGTTTGACCAGTTTTGTTCTTTCAGCTGAAACGAGTTGTTCAAGTTCCCCAGATCTCATTCGATACCAAAATATACTGGAATAATTAGCGATGTTACAGCGCAGCGTGATGTTCTCTCCAGGGTGAACAGATTTATAATCAGCTGAAATGATCGGAAGGAGACTTAATACAAAGGAACCTGTAAAAGAGCAAGATGTACAGTATGTGCAGTAAATATAACAAGTGCCACTCCAACATTTAATTTACAAAGCCTTATTTATCATCTCTCTTAGTCCAGTATTACTTTATAAAATTGTAATGCTTTCTTTTCTGTGTAATGAGTTACACTGTCCTACAACCTAATAAAACGTTGTTGTAGCTGCAAGAAATAGCTAAAGTTTCTATCATTATAATAAGTAATATGTATAAATTTACCGAGCAACAGCTGTAGAGAACAGCAACGCAGGAACTCAGCCATTTATCAGGTGAACATGTGCCATTTTTCAGAGACTTGGTTAAACGAATAGTTTTCTCTTTCTAACGCTCCACCTTACAGCCACAAGCCTCCACATCCTGTTCTGCAGAAGTGAACAATCAGCCTCTGACATCATGGACATTAGCATGCTGTGTTTAAATATAATCATTCAGCCCACCTCTTTTCCATGACCAGGTAATTTTAAATAATGATTATTTCTGTTAAATGAGGACTTGAGTATTTGATCAATGTATATAATGAAATACAGAATACTGAGTGGGGAAAGGTATATATCTATCCATTTCATTTTACTTATTTATTTTATTTACACAGTACAGTACACATTATTCAACACTGATGTAAATAATATTAATGCAAACGTGCCATGATAGCTCTACAGTTACATACCAAAAATGACAAATTATATAAAAAAGAAAAGTCAGATTACAGTTAATCCCTGAAACTGTTGAATCACTGATAAGCACATGTCTGAGGTAATTTTAATCATATTTTAGGTTTACTTTTGTATGTTTCTTTCCGTATTGCAGAGAACCTCATAGAAAAGGCTGGATGTCCAAGTTTGCTGACTCTGACTGTAACGATACAGTGTCATAGAGAAATAACCCTCATTACCCAGGATGTACTGTTGATTAGTTTAAAGGAATGTTCAATAGAGAAGATGTCAGTGCAAGAATAATAAAAAAGACAAAAATATAAAAAAGTAAATAATATCTCTGAATCACAGTTATTACGCATGTAGATTAACTAGGCCACAACTGGACAAAGAAACTGAACTGTATACGTAACGCCCACAGACATATCCATGTGATGATTATTATATTACAAAGTGTATTGTATTGTATTATAAATTGTAGAACTTCAGCATGCTTGTGTGTCAAGACAATCAAACCACAGCGGTGAAGAAACCTTTCACCAGCTAGTCTGTTGATGGTGTGAAAAACCACACACAGCTTACACAGGATGCACACAAAAATAAATGAAGAAATAAAGGTACACACACAGCAGCACTTTCAGAGTAAATTAATTTACTTTTTTTTTTTTCATATAAAACACTATTACAATATATTGATTAAGGATATCAAAACTAAATGTAAATAACTGTGAAGGTTATATTAAATATACAGCACTAATATTTAAAGTACTATACTAATACTAATTAGTTAACTAATTTAATCTACTAATAAACACAAACCTAAAAAAAAAAGACGCCAATGGATTTTATATGATGCTATTATGGAAGTCATAATATAGTCTTACTGTTGGAGATAACTAAGATGGTGGCGTGGCAGTAACACGCAGTGGCCACTCTGGATCCATAATGATGCTATTTTTATGTTATCTTGTGTTGTAGTACATTTTACACAGTTTATGGACAGTGTATGGAGCACATTCCACCAGACGCCAGACATTGAAGAAACTCAAAATTAACCCAGTAAGCCTGCAGGGACCAGGGCTCTGGGCCTCATGGTTGCCTGATGCGGGTGGTCGGAGGAGTGGACATGGAAATTTGTGCACATAGAAGCAGAAGCGCAGACAGTGGACAGGACAGGAGTCCCTAGCTGCCTGGCTGTCCCATCCATCCTTCTCTCCAATGTCTGCTTCCTGGATAATAAATTGGAATACATCCGACTCCAGCATCCAACTATACAGCGTGAGTCCAGAGAGTGCTGTGTCTTTGTTTTCTGGAGACATGGCTCAGCAACAGAGTTCCAGACACTGCCATTCAGCTTCAGGTGAGCCTCGTTTCGTGCAGACAGAAATGCAGCTCTGTGTGACGAGACTCACGGCAGTGGCTTGTGTGTTTACAAAAAGCTGCCAAGCCTCACACACTCTCACGCCACACTTACAATTCCTCACGCTTTCATATTCAAAACAATTGTCTGTGGAAGACGCAAGCAAAGTCCCTGAACTCCAGCCTCTATCTGACACGTCAGTTAAAAACGGCTTTTATTCTGAAATCAAATGGCTACATCATTCCCGCATGCATTTCCTCATTACACAGGTACTGTACTGAGACCTGAGCACACCGGCACTAGGCTTGACCCATTTGTTCTTTCAAAGGGAAAAGAAAGAATAGTCACGTAATCATTTATAGATTGGGACAGTCACAAGTAACTGAATGGATCAACAATATAATAAAATAAATCGACTTTCAAATGCATTTACAGAGAGCAGCAAAATGACACAGCAGCTGGAGCATTAAAGAGTGAATGAGGGGAGTGATGTAGTAATATCCAAAGAGGGAAATACAAGTCAATATGTACAGTGACATTAAACTATCTGCATTGGGTTTAATCATGTACTGTAGCACTTTTTATATTATAAGAACATTCTTAGGAAAATAACATAATTAAAAAAGAATAATGTGCATGTGTGGGAGGAAAAAAAAGAGAGAAAGAGGATCACAAGCATAAAGGCAGCACAAACCCACTTTATATTTGCTATCTTTATTTCTCCTTTTCTTCTCCCCTTCTTTTTTTTTTTCAAATAATTTTGTATCAAATAATTATTCTTTTTTGATTGCCCTTTCTCCATTTTTATTGCATGACTGCTGCATTTCACATAATATTGTAGGCATGTTAGCCCATGAGTAAGCGGGCTCCCCAACTACAGGTGAGTGAAGGGGTGGGTCTGTGGGAATGGGCATGGCTGGGGATTAGTCATCACTAATGGATCTTGAGCTTCTTCCCGCACTATAAAACACAAGGGGGGTCTGGTCCGGTCTGTCCTGGAAGTCTATAGGACAGAGTCATGCGGCGGATGGTAAAAACGCAAGGAGTGGCATGTGAGAGGTGAAATGCTTTGCGCCAGAGACTTCAAAGCTGCAAGTGGAATACTGACTTTAATCGCCACACTGAGGACAGCCATAAGCACACTCCTGGAGCTCCCATGACCCTTGCACTCTCAAATCAAGCCAGATTTCATGACCATGCTGCTGAAAAAGAAAAGGCTATTGTGTGTCCCATGTTAAGGCCTCCGTTCCCAGCTGAGAAAGTGGCCCAGGCGAGGGTTGTCTGGGAGATACCCGCCTGCTGCAGTGCCAATGAGAGCTGGGAGGGGCTGGTTCGGCCAATTAATGTGCAAAGCCATCTGACCTCACCTTGTGTCTGGGTCTGTGGTACCAGCCGTACATCAAACGCATTACAATAAATAGGAAGGGGACCAGAGTTCTGTGCTATTCCTCTGCTGCTCTATATTTTGCTGAAGTTGCTGAAGAGCATGTAAGTGATTTGGCTGGTGGCTAAGGTCGGCCCTATTTATGAATTTTTTGTTTGTTTGGGTGAATATTTTATATCTCAGTTGGGTTAAACTGAAATAAATAGTCACATTCGTCTGTGTTTTTTAACACTTTAACGCTAAAATAAACAGAACCTAATAAGTGCAGGGTGAGCAGCATGTTTGGTGTTAGACAAAATGGATGAGAATGGGCAGCATTAGACAGAATGGGCATGTGCACTTGGGAATTGTGTGCATGAACGCACAGAACAAGTGTCTGAATTTTCAGAAGCTCACTCCAAGCTTTTCTAAAAAGTTGAAAGCTATAGTTTACATCAACAGGTGTAAGAACTCTGTGCTAAACTCTGTCTATTGCTCATTGTTGGTGGAGTCTGTGACTGTTTGATGCAGATCATTTTATTTGCCACAGGAATTCACCACCATACTTGTAATCAAAGTGTCCATTCCACCTAATGATAATGCTAAGGAGGCACTCTGTGAACTGTAATCGCGAGACAGTGGTGACACATGGTGCATGTGGAAGGACATACAAGCCATCACCACTACAGGGTATCATCACTTGCCAGTGATGGCTCTCTTCCTGATGCTCGGTTCAATGCGCAGAATAACATGGTGTTGACGAAGACCATCCTTCCACCCAACAACCAAGTGCTGAGTCCTACCATGGCTGACATGAGTAAAGCTCTATGTAGAGTCAACCCAAGAACAGCTGCTAGGACAGGCAATATCCCTGATAGAGTGCTCAGAGAAAGTGCTGAATGCTGGCATATGTTCTTACCAACAATTTCAACATCTCTCCAAGCAGCGCCATCGTTCCCACATGCTTCAAGGCCACCACCATAATCCCCACAATGAAGACGTCTTCTGTGTCCTGTCTTAATGAGTTGCATTCACACTTATCATCATGAACTGCTTCAAGTGACTTATCATGAGGAGGAAGGTAAGTAAGTAATTTTTATTATGTGTTTGCTCAATTCCATCCTACAACAAATATCGGACAGTGATGAAACATTTGACACACACACACACACACACACAGACACACACACAATCATTTATCTAGGTATTTATTTTTACAGTACCTAGGGTATTGCTACTTTTACTCAAGTACAGGATTAGCATACTTTGACTACCACTGACTTTGCCACATGTTATCTGGCTAACAAAGCACGAAGCACTCTGTGGTGGCTTAGTGGTTATAACTGTCGCCTCTCACCTCCAGGTGCTGGGTTCGATTACCATGTCAGAACTGTGTGCAGTGGGTTTTCTTTACGTTCACTGGTTTCCTCTCACAGTCAAAAGACAATTAGAGTAGGCTAAGAGAAAAGGAAATGGCAACCCATTCTATTACCCTTGCCAAGTAAACCCCATGGACAGCATCTAGGAAGGCCTGCCGTGTTATGGTCCATGAGATCAAGAAGAGTCAGACACGACTTAACGGCCCCTAAATATAAAAACTGGTTGCTCCACCCTTGGAGGCAACAATTGTAACTTGCTGGTGTGTTTTAGATCATTATCCTGCTGCATAACCCAAGTGTGCTTGAGCTTGAGGTCACAAACTGAGGGCCTGACATTCTCCTTTAGAATTTTCTGGTAGAGCACAGAATTCATGGTTCCATCAATTATGGCAAGTCATCCTGGACTGGTCCTCAGACCATCACACTACCACCACCATGTTTTAGTGTTAATATGATGTATTTATTTATTTATTTTTAATGAAATTCTGTGTTAATTTTTATGCCTAACGTACCAGGATGCATCCTGCAATTTTCATGCAGTCTTTTTTCTCCTTGTTGAATCATGAACACTAACAATAACTGAAACAAGTGAATCATGCAGGTCTCATGCAGATGTTGATCTGGGTTTGTTTATGAGCTCCTGGATGAGTTGTCATTGTGATCTTGGAGTAATTATGGTTGGCCAATCACTGTTGGAATGGTTCACCACGGTTTCAAGTTTTCTCCATTTGTGAATAATGGTTCTCACCATAGTTCACTGGAGTACTAAACCCTTAGAAATGGCTTTGTAACCCAAAAAAATCAGTTTGATGATCGCAATCATTTGAATGTTACAAATATGAAAAAAAAAAAAATTCAATCAGCAAGACACAAACCACATTGCTTTGTGCTCAAACCACATTGCTGAGGTTAATTGTTTACTGCAGGCTTATGTGGTTTGTTCTGTACTTTTGCCTGTAAATCAGTCTGTTTTTTCCCATGTTTCTGTCAGACATTTTTCCCATGGCTGTTTTTTTCATGTAATTTAATGATCATGGAACAGTCACATTCAGGAAATCTACTCAGTCCTCAAGTTGACAAAACAAGTAGAATGACATGATGCAATTTGTTACTACAGACTGCAAATTTATACAGGTATCTTGGAAAAGTAAACTACACTGTAAAAAATAAATTGTAAATTTTACGGTAAAAAAACTCGCAGCTGTGGTTGCCAGAATTTTACCGTAAAAATACGGTAGCAATGTTTTTGGTTTTACGGGATTGCACTCATTATACTGTATATTATACGGATTTTAATTGTTTATTTTTACGGTTTATAACTATATAATTAACATCTTCATGTTGTTATAAAAACAGTTTATATCCGTCAAAATCCAGGGTTTCCATTATAACAAATACGGATCATAACCATGTTTTTTACAGCTCAGAACTGTCTAATTTAAAGATTTATGTTGTAATAATAATGGTTTATCTTTTTTATAAATCTTTTTTACAGCTCAGAACTCACTCATTATCTATATAGCTTTATCATGTATTCAGGGTTACAGGGTGTGGTTGGAGTCTATCCCAAGAGCACAAGGTAGGGTACACACTGGATGGGGTTCCAATCCATCACAGGGCACACACACACATTAAGGGCAATTTGGGAACACCAATTAGCCTAATCTGCAGGTATTTGGACTGTGGGAGGGAACCAGAGTACCTAGAGAAACCCACCAAGCGCAGGGAGAACATGAGAACACAGGGACAAACACAATGCACACAGAGACAGGAATCAGGCCTGGCCTGTACTTGCTATGCGATTGTTGCCGTTGTTTGACTATTTTTTATTATGAATAACCAAGGTGAATTCATTCAGCAGTTCTGTGAAAGCGTTATTTTATCACACTAGCTGGGAGCTAGAAGAGATAGAAGTTACATTGCTAAGCATTTGGATTTTACTGTAAAGAAACTATTAGGAGTACTTTTATACTAATTGATGAATCCAAACCTAAATCAAATCATCAAAACCCAACAAAATCCAAAGACTTGAACATCAGCATGATCCCATGTATTTTTTAATAAAGACCCACTGTAAACCCAAATAAGTTGGCAAAACTCAAAATATTTGAGGTAATCAGTTACATCGAATTTTTTAAGTAATGATGTTTCCAATTTTAAGTAAACAGAACTATCCATTTTTTAGTTTGTTGAACTTGTGCAAATCAAAAAGAATTTTGCAGACTCTCCGGCCCGGGAATCGAACCCAGGTCTTCCGCATGGCAGGGAAACTACTTACAGTACCACTGCACCACAAGTGCTCTATAGATTTTACATTGGTGGAAGTTTTACTTAAGTTATTGTTACTTAAGTACTTACGATTACATAAAATATCAAATTTGTTCAGCTAACTTTGTGATTTCTACAAAGTCATAAATACCAAAAAGTTCCAAATACTCATCAAGGTCTATTAATTTGAACTAATTGTAATTGTTTAAGTTAACACTACTCAATATGTTTAATTACTTTGAGCATTACGGTTTACAGTGCAGAAAAACAATATTTAAATTCTCAAAATCAAATATACAAATGTCAGGGTGGACATTTTTTAAGCGTTTTAGGCAGACAATCTAAGCATATAATTTTATAGAAGGGATTTTATTATAACTTTACACAGAAAAATATGATTTTATCACACACATGCTAAAACTGTTTATGTCCCCTGTTCTGCATTTTTAAATGCACACTGCACAGGGGAGTCAAATATGTTCATGTATTTTGTAAGGGGTTTGGCACAAGGGGGGCAACAACAAACACGGACATGAGGCGAGGTCTTACGGAAAAGGGGTCATTTTTATTTAGGGAAGGAAAGAGTTAAAGGAGGGAGGAAGAGAAAAAGGAAAGGACAGGTGTGCACGTGCAGGTCTGGTGGGCAGCGCCCCGCTGGCATGCGGACTCAGGCTGGTGAGAGGTGGTGGCGGTCAAATTGGCACCTGCTCGAGCCTGTCCTTACCGCAGCGATCAAAGGGTGGAATACCGTTCATAGCTTTGAAGTCCTTGGGGCGCGTTCCATTACCCCGCTTGCGTGCCACTCTGCCTCGGTTTCCCCGCATCCCCTTCACAACTTGCATGCTGTGTTTTATAGTGCGGGGAGTGTAGTAGTGTAGTAGTGCATACTGTATGCACTAGTTTTCTATTTTAAAAAAGTCTAGACAGATATAATTCTGGTTTTTAAACTCTATCAACAAGGGTTTAATAAAATATAAACTGATGCTTCAGTATATTAGTAACAAATACCTTCTCTGAGAGTTTATATGTTATATCCATGAGGCATAATGTCATATTCATAATGCTTATGGAAAACTGACGAAGACAAAATAGTGATTTCCTTTTTATAAATACAGTATATCATACATTTTACTGCAATAAACCATATTTTCATGTTTTTAACTGTTAAATTTAAGGACTTACTCTGTAAATCTAATTACAGTTTTTCACTGTATAACTACGGTTATCGCAAGTTTTGTGAAATACGGTTTTATCCTGTAGCATTTATACGGTATTTTACTGTTAAATTTACAGAAATTTTTTACAGTGTATATTAAATACTAATATTTCTAATTATGTCATGACCCACCAAGCCACAGCTCTGCTATGAATACATGAGCACTCCTGTTCCACATTTCCAACCGTCCCTTATATCCCATCGCCTCACCTTCCGCTCTCCACACACCTGTGAGTCATCATTAATCATCCCCACTCCTTATTTAAACCACACACTGACACCACCACATTGCCAGATTATTGAGTGCCTTCCATAGCCCAATATTCCAGCATTTTTTCATGCCTAGCTTTCTCGTTACCGACCTCGCTTTGTTTTCTCGACCTCGCTCTTGCTTCACGTTTTGGACTTCCACGCTCACGGACTTTTGCATTACCGATCTCTGGATTTATTTATCGACTACGAACTTGGATCACGGACTCTCTCTCTAGCATCTCTGGTTCTGAAATCTGCTTCCCCCCGACCACTGATAAGCAACGCGAAACCAGCCACGAACCTGCGCGATTTCACCTCGCACCTGCCGGCTGTCAGCGCAGAATTCTCTCTCCCATCGGCTCTGGGCGCTTCGGCACTCCTGCGCAGATCACGCTGCACACAAGACTCCCTCGCTGGCTCATTACACCAGCCGCGCTGCATGATAAGCTCCCTCGCCAACTCACGGCGCTTCCTGCTACACTCAAGCTGCACACGGAGCTCTCGCGCCGGCTTCCGCATTCCTGCCACACTCAAGCTGCACACGGAGCTCTCGCGCCGACTTCCGCATTCCTGCTACACTCAAGCTGCACACGGAGCTCTCGCGCCGACTTCCGCATTTCTGCCAGACTCACGCTGCATACGGAGCTCTCGCGTCGACTTCCGCATTCCAGTGCAACTCTCTCCCTCTCTGCACACACAGCTTCACTACACAGTGCAACAAGCACTCCAGCACCAAGCACATTAAGGTTCCTGCATCAACTTCCCAGCCTGTTTCAAGTTCCCCTAACTAGTAACTGTCATAATAAAATCCCAGGACCGCCTTCCCTGCACTTGGATCCTTCACAACCGGCGTTTCCCTAACAGTATAATCTGGCCATCGGAATGGATCCAGCAGAGGCAGCTCGCCTGAGGGGGGCACTAGAGAGCCAGGGAGCCCTCCTAGGCACTCACCAGCAAGAGATTAGACAGATCACCTCCACGCTCCAAACCATCACAGAAACCCTAACATCACTTACCACTCAGCTACAGCAGACTCAACCACCGCCGACACCTACTCCACAGCCCCCTCCTCCAGTACATGCCATAGGTCATGAACCTCGCCTACCCGCCCCTCCCACCTATGCTGGAGATCTGTCTACCTGTCGCTCCTTTTTGTCCCAATGTTCTCTCGTCCTCGAACTGCAGGCGGCGTCTTTCCCCACTGAACGATCCAAGGTTGCATACATCATCACACTCCTCTCAGGAAAAGCAAGAGAGTGGGGAACAGCATTATGGGATGCCCAAGTACCTTGCTGTTTTACATACAAAACATTCACTGATGAGATGAGAAAGGTTTTTGACCGTTCGTTCACAGGGCATCAGGCGGCAGGACAAATACTTCAGCTACGTCAGGGATCTCGATCCGTTTCCGATTATGCCATAGATTTTCGGACACTGGCGCCCTCCTGTGACTGGGACGAAAGGGCACTTTTTGATTGTTTCTTTAATGGACTCTCGGACTCAATCAAAGATGAACTTGCGGCCCGGGAGCTTCCATCAGATCTGCAGGGCTTTATTGACTTAGCTACCCGCATCGATGCCCGTAAACGATCCCGACAGGAGATGCGCAGGCCCCTTAGCAAATTTCACACCCCAGCTCCCACATCCACCACTTCCGAGTCATTTCCTGAACCGATGCAGATAGGTCGCGCACATATTTCACCAAGGGAGCGCCAGCGCCGGAGGGATGACGGGGCCTGTTTTTACTGCGGCCAGGTGGGTCATATTGTGCGCTCTTGCCCACTAAAAGGCCGGGCCTCCCAGTAGTTCTGGGGGTACAGGGGGGCCCCACTTCTACTCTTTCCCCGGACCAGCGCTCATGTTTTCCGGTTACCCTGAACCTGGACAATCGTTCCTACATCACTCACGCCTTAGTAGATTCCGGGGCCGACCAAAACCTGATCTCCACTGTCTCTGCCTCTAAATTTAAAATCCCACTCACTCTCTTGCCTCAACCACTCATAGTTCATGCTCTTGATGGCAGTAAACTTGCGCCTATCACACACCGCACCTCCCCCGTCACCTTACAGTTCTCAGGAAATCATATTGAGACCATCACTTTTTTCGCTGTCCAGAACGCCCATGCACCCATTGTCTTGGGCCTCCCATGGTTAAAGTTGCATAACCCCCACATAGATTGGCGGAATCAAAGCATCCTGGATTAGAGCCCCTCCTGCCTCTCGTCATGCCTACGTTCTGCCACCACAGGGCGAACTTTGCCCTCCTTCCAAGAGGAGATCCCCAATCTGACTAACGTCCCCACCGAATACCACGATCTTCGACAGGTCTTTAGCAAGTCACGGGCAGTCTCTTTACCTTCTCACCGCCCCTATGATTGTGCTATCGACCTTCTCCCTGGCACCTCCCCTCCCAAAGGTCGACTATATTCTCTCTCTCGCCCTGAGAGAGAAGCTATGGAGCAATATATCAATGAATCACTTGCAGCAGGGATAATCCGCCCATCCTCCTCACCTGCAGGAGCAGGATTCTTTTTTGTGGAGAAGAAAGACAAGTCCCTCAGACCCTGCATTGACTACAGGGGGCTAAACGAGGTCACAGTCAAGAATCGCTACCCACTTCCACTAATGTCATCGGCTTTTAAACTACTCCAAGATGCCTGTATATTCACCAAACTTGACCTAAGAAATGCCTACCATCTTTCAGAATAAGGGAGGGCGATGAGTGGAAGACCGCGTTCAATACCCCCACTGGCCATTATGAGTACTTGGTGGTCTCGTTTGGCCTAACCAATGCGCCAGCAGTCTTCCAGGCACTCATCAATGATGTCCTCAGAGATTTTCTCAACATCTTCTTGTTTGTATACCTGGATGACATCTTAATCTTCTCACGATCTGAAAAAGAACACAAGCTCCACGTCCGTCAGGTCCTGCAACGTCTCCTGGAGAATAAGTTGTATGTCAAGGCAGAAAAATGCGAATTTCACTGCACATCCACCTCATTTCTAGGCTACTTTATTTCTCCGACTGGTATTCAAATGGACCCCACCAAGGTGAAAGCGGTCACTGATTGGCCACTACCATCATCCAGACGCGAACTCCAACGCTTCCTGGGATTTGCCAATTTTTATCGATGCTTCATCAAGAATTACAGCATGGTGGCCACCCCACTCACTGCACTCACATCGACCAAGATCCCGTTTCGTTGGAATCCCCTGGCAAACAACGCCTTTGAGGAGCTCAAGCGTCGGTTTACCACGGCACCCATCCTTACCTTCCCAGACCCCTCCCTCCAGTTTGTCGTGGAGGTAGATGCTTATGAAGCTGGTGTAGGGGCTGTCCTTTCACAAAGATCACCTAAGGACAACAAGCTTCACCCTTGCTCCTTCTTTTCCCGCCAACTCACGCCCCCTGAACAAAATTACGACATTGGGGACCGGGAACTCTTGGCAGTTAAGCTGGCCCTCGAGGAATGGAGACACTGGCTGGAGGGAGCAGTACACCCTTTTCTTGTATGGACGGACCACAAAAATCTTGAATATTTAAAGAGAGCCAAAAGGCTTAATTCTCGTCAGGCGCGGTGGTCCCTTTGTTTCTCCCGCTTTCTCTTCACATTATCATATCGGCCAGGTTCAAAGAATGTCAAACCCGACGCCCTCTCCAGACAATTCTCCACGTCCCAACACACACCCATGGTACAAACCATTCTTCCCCCTCCATGCCTTGTGGCTACTACGCGGCTGGATGTGGAAAACCTGGTCCAGCAGTCCCTTGAACAGGAACCAGGCCCAAATAATGTTCCGCCCAGGATGCTTTTCGTCCCTGCGTCAGTGAGATCCCAAGTACTCGACTGGGCTCACAGTTCTAGATTGGCTTGTCACCCTGGGGTGACACGCACACTTTCACTCCTGCAGCAATGGTTCTGGTGGCCTACCATGAAGGAAGATGTTAAGCAGTTTGTCGCCGCTTGTGACATCTGTTCAAGGAACAGAACGACTAACCGCCCCCCCGAGGGCCTCCTAAGACCCCTCCCCATCCCACATCGTCCCTGGTCTCACATTTCTATTGATTTTGTCACTGGACTTCCACCATCTGACACTTGCATCTTAACAGTCGTAGACCGGTTCTCCAAATCAGCTCATTTTATTCCACTACCCAAACTTCCGTCCACCAAGGAAACTGCCGAGCTTCTCATCAACCATGTTTTTCGGCTCCATGGACTTCCACTAGACATTGTTTCGGACAGAGGACCTCAGTTCTCAGCTCAGTTCTGGAAGGCCTTTTGTGGTCTCATCGGCGCCAACCCCAGTCTCTCATCTGATTTTCACCCACAGACCAATGGACAAACGGAGCGCATGAAATAGGAACTGGAGAAAGCATTAAGATGCATGGCCTCTCGGGATGCAACCTCCTGGAGTCGCTTCCTACCCTGGGTAGAATACGCCCACACTTCGCTCCCCACCTCCTCCACGGGGATGTCCCCATTCCACTGCTGCCTTGGGTACCAGCCACCGTTGTTCCCCCCCCAGGAAGAGGAAGCTGCAGTTCCATCTGCCCAAGCCTTCGTCCGCCGCTGCAGAAGAACCTGGCAGCGGGCTCGTATCCAATTACAACGCACTGTCAGTTCTTTCCAGCGTCAAGCCAACCGCCGCCGTTTACCAGCGCCCAGATATCACGTCGGCCAAAGGGTCATGTTAGCAACTCGCGACCTCCCTCTCAAGACTACCCCTAGGAAACTCTCGCCAAGGTTCATCGGCCCGTTTACAATCACTCGGGTCATCAACCCATGCTCTGTCCGGTTGGCGTTGCCTCTATCCATGCGGCGAATTAATCCCACGTTTCATGTGTCACAGATTCGCAGACTAGTCTCCTGTCCACTATCTCCACCCGCCCAACCCCCCCCTCCTCCTCGACCTATAGACGGTGGTGAAGCCTTCACAGTCCATAGACTCCTTAAATCTCGCCACCGCGGACGTGGTCTCCAGTACCTGGTGGATTGGGAAGGCTATGGCCCTGAGCTCAAGCTGCACACGGAGCTCTCGCGTCGACTTCCGCATTCCTGCTACACTCAAGCTGCACACGGAGCTCTCGCGCCGACTTCCGCATTCCTGCCAGACTCACGCTGCATACGGAGCTCTCGCGCCAACTTCCGCATTCCAGTGCAACTCTCTCCCTCTCTGCACACACAGCTTCACTACACAGTGCAACAAGCACTCCAGCACCAAGCACATTAAGGTTCCTGTATCAACTTCCCAGCCTGTTTCAAGTTCCCCTAACTAGTAACTGTCATAATAAAATCCCAGGACCGCCTTCCCTGCACTTGGATCCTTCACAACCGGCGTTTCCCTAACAAATTATATAAATAAGTTAAACCAAATATGAAATTAAATGAAATACATTACATATTTATTTGGTTTGTATATAAAATGTCACCACAGCAAGTGAAATTATCTAGAATGTAAGTGGTTTAATACATATATTGATTAAACCAAATACATTATGTTTATTTTCACTTGCTAAGGTAACCTTTCTGCAGTGCTGTATGTCTTTACAGACACTTGGAGGTAAGCATTAGTACAAAAGCCAAATAGTTTCAGAATATACATGCTTAAGTATCTCACACCCTGGAATGATAGCAGTGAAGAAGATCTGTTTTGTGTGGTTAAACGATGAAACTATGCTGAACGTCTGGTGGTGTTAAAAACCATATGCCATACCCTGCATGCTTAATATATAAATGAGGTCTCTCTATTCTCTGAATTCAGAAACATTATTAATAGTACAACCAACATTTCTTTAATGGAACAACTGACCACAGGTTTTGGGCTTAAATTTACCTATTAAAACAAAAAAAAACACGACAACCGAAACTTTGTTTAACACCATGTTAATTGTTTCTTTAAGGCCATAAAAATAATCAAAGCATTACATCGTATAAGATTTTAATTTTAATGCAGAATGAGAGCAAAGTACAAAAGGAAGCCCAGTATGAAGCATTAAACAACCATTACAATCCAATATCTGGCACCAAGCCATAAGTAGCAGATTCCTTAACATATGTATGTTATGAGGTGGAGCCTTCCATGGATCAGACTTGTTCATCTAGCAAATCCCACAGATGTTTGATTGGATTGAAGTCTGGAGAATTTGGAGGCCAAGTCAACATGTTCCTTAAACCATTTCTGACCACAGTCTTTGACCTCTCAACTCATTTGTACATGACACAGAGGCAGAGCGTGATCATTAGAGTAAATGCACAGCAGACAGAAATGAGAGGTGTCCTTCACCAACTGTGGAACAAATACCACATTTGTTTTACATGTGGGGTTTGGCAGGCAGCTTTATACAGACGCACTGTACTTTAACCCTTGCTGTAACCAACAGTTAGTGTAATTACCGGTTATAGAACACCTGGTATTTAAACGTCCAATGTTCCAGTCTATTATCACCACTCGTGAAATGGCTCTCATCCAATCTAATTACCTTGTTGGAACTAACTGTGTATAATTAATTGTTTAGAACAGCAGCCCTGCACTAATGTAGCTGCACATTAAATGTTTATGTATATGAATGTACTTACTCTAATCTGTGAACGGTTCTATAGATACAGCTATAAGTGTGTAATCATTGATATGGTGAATCTGTGTGGCAACAGACCAAAATCATCTGGAGCAGATTGGAACTCTATACATATTTGGAGGAACCATGAGTATTAGATCATATGCAAACATCACACTTTACTGTAACATCTGCTCCGTCACCATGATGATCAGGTACAGAAAGAGAGAGAGAAAGAGAGTGAGAGAAAGTTATAGGGTGTTTAAACCCAGGAGGTACAGATTGTCTATCAGTCTTCGAGAAAAAATGCTTACAGACTGTAAATATAATTTTATTCATAAAAATAACCCTTCGTTTAAGAGTTTACCTTGATAAACTCCTCTGTGCTGCACTGCCATTGTTCTCTTTTTCCTTGAGTATTTTAGAGTGAGTGAAACAGCGCCCTCCTGTGTTTTGTGGTGAATGTATGGCAAAAGATGCTATTGCACTTTTAACTGTTATGTCTGAAGAGCACCCAGGCCAAGTTGGCATCACCTTCCTAAAAAATTTAGAAAAAAAAAAGGATAATTAGATCAGGCTATCTTCATAGCATTGCTAAACTGTGATTGTCCAAAGCCATACCAAGGAAATTCAGGGTGAAGCTGATTTTCCTTGGTAAAAAAAAACAAGAAAGATTTAGTTAAGTGTGGTAACTGTCATACCGCCAACAAACTCTGTAGTCAGACACCTTTCTACATCACTATTAGCAAACATTTGAAGCTGCAGATATGGAAGGAACAGATTTTGAGTTTTTAGTTAAAAAAGAAACTAGAGCAAAATTTTAAAATAAATGTTAACTTGTTAAATGAGTGAGGTCTTGATATACGAGATTTGTGATTTGTCTGCAAAGCGTCACGTGATAAAAACTGAGCCAATGGTTTTTCTTGTGTGCGTCACTCGTATAGTGAACATCATACTGTCATACTGTTTACTATAACATTGTGTGTGTGAAGCATTTTTTCTGTTTCCAAAAAAAATGCTGTACTGCAACAAGGGCCATGTGAAGAAAAAGGTTAAAAAGTCTGTAGCAGTGTGACAACAATGCAACGTCACATTTCTGCAAAATCCTCAAAAGGGGTTAAAGGCAATTAGAGTCATTAGAGAGGTTCACTGGGAAAGTCACGTAGAAAGAAAAAGATTCCAGTAACCAGAGACTCTGTCAGAGAGGAGTGATTCCGTTAGTTTACGTGTGTGTGTGTGTGTGTGTGTGTGTGTGTGTGTGTGTGTGTGTGTGTGTGTGTGCTCGCGTAGGGGTGGACTGGGACCAAAAAGTGTCCCTGGACTTCTTCCTGCCCCACAGCAGCCCACCACGTCCCACATCATAATACATGGGCTCATTAATGGAGAATATTTTTAACACCGCTTACTAGTATAAACATATAACACAATACATAAATAAATGCTATTTAAACATATTATTTGAAGTATCACTGAAGATACTGTATTGGGTCATATTTGTAAAACAAAAAAACATATGAAAGAACATAAAGACAAATATATAAACCTATAAAGACCATATATTAGCTGGTCAGGGGGATCATCTTGACGCAGTGGGAGATATACAGTAACACCCATCAGTGTAAACTGCTAGTGCAGCAGGGTCAGTGATGATGAAGCAGTGCCTACTGATTCGATTCAATTCAATTACATTTTTTATTAAATTTCTACTTTTACCAATTGACATTGTCGCAAGGCAGCTTTACATAATCAAAATAATTATTTTGTTTGTATGGAATGTGAATGTGTATGAATCAAAATGATAAGACTGTCCCTGATGAGCAAGCTGAGGGCGACGGTGACAGTGGTAAGGAAAAACTCCCTGAGATGGCAGTAGGAAGAAACCTTGAGAGGAACCAAACTCAACAGGGAACCCACCCTCATCTGGGTAAAACGGATAGCAGGGATTGATCTGTATCATAGATTGGAAGGAGATGTGTTTAAGTTAAAAGTGAATCCAGTTCGTTATTGGAGGCTCAGGTAGACTGTAGGAAACTCTAGTCCTGAACTATCGAGCGACTGAAGTTACAAGTCCTCAGAGAACAGCTGTCTGCATCAGCTGTAGAACCGTCGACAGTCACCACACACATCCCAGACAGACCACGATAACCAACTGGTGGTGAGCTCTCCCCTTCTCTACCCGAAATGAGCGAAAATGATGCCAATCTAACTGAACAGGTGAACTGGAATAAAATCAGTAGCAGCATTAGCTCATGCTAATAATTATTATGGTAGTCAATATTAATTTGAAAATAATGCTCATCTCAGCATTATTTCAAATTAATATTGACTACCATAATAATTTAAATGAGTTACTAGTTTCTAGTGCATAAGATGTTCATAGAGCTGTTCATAAGATGTCAGAACTTTGTAAGGGTCGACCCCTAGAGGGCACTTTGTGCACGTTTGTGTTTGTTTTGTAGTTTTTGTTAGTCGACTCAGTTTCCCAGAAGGCACATCGGTCAGGTGATGACGGAACTCACCTGAACCGAGGTAGCTCATTAGTATTGTTATAAATAGCTGGTTGTTCTGGGAACCTGGATTGAGCATTAATACTGTCAGTGAGCATTTGGTTTTATTTGGTTTTGTTTTGATTGTGGTTTATTTTACTTTGGTTTGTTTATATGGGCTCTAAATGGTCTTGTTATTTGTGTCATGTGTAAGTGTACCTTTTAGTTTATTCTGTGGATTTATTTGTGTACAGGACTCTAAAGAATGATTCTGTGGCCTTGTAAATTTCATAGTAATAAGAGTTATGTTACCTTAATAAAATCTCTAAAAATCACATACATGATTGAGTTAGCCAAATCTAAATAAATGCCTAAAAATACAACTATTAATTTTGTATTAAAATTACACTATAATTTAAGTTTATTTCACTAATAGAAATTGGTGTTTGACTAACTGAATTATATTTTTTACATGCACTTAATATTTTTGATACATTTCAATCACAATATTTAGCAATGGAGTAATTATACTGATTAGTTTAAAGAACTACAATCATCACTCATTCCAACTCAATATTCTTTATGTTTAACAACAAAAACTTAAATGATTGAGTAAATTGCCCTGCGCAAGTGCTCATGGGAAGTCTGGTGTGACATCAGAGACAAGAAGCGAGGACACACTGCTGTGGGAACGGACAAGAAGCACCTGGAACATTCCTTACAATTCCTGGTGAGTAACATGTTAGTGAAATAATGACTCTGTCTGCGTTCATACACAACTTTATAGTGTGTAAGTTACTGTTCTGAATCCTGTCACAGCCGCTCCAGAGCTAACGATAGCTACCTAGCAACAGGCCAGTCCTGGTGTTCACTGTCATTTAGCTTGTCTGTTCCAAACACCAAACTGCTCAGCTACAGCGCGGTTAATACAGATCATTAAAATCTGGTGTAAAAGGAGAGATTTATTCGCTTAACACCGAGCAGCGTGCGCCTGCATGTCGTGCTTTCCTCCGGGTTTCTCGCTGTAGGCGGCCGCGGGTGTAACCGCCGCAGTATTTGAATTTCTCCCGCCAAGTGCGGTGTTTTTATATCCCACTGTGGCGAGGATATAAAACTAGCGTGTTCAGATAATTAACGCGTTTGTAACGGTCCACCTCACACACACTGAACCGCGAGTCTGCGTGTTTCACTCCGACACTTTAAGGAGGAAACGCAGACCAGAGCGAGTTTAAACAGCAGAGATGAGGTGCAGTGTTCCCGGGCTCTGGCGGTGTTTTATCCGTTACTCTATGTGAGTATTTAACATGATTAAACACTGAGCGCGCTGCTGTAGGAAACCGTTTGAAAACCGTAAACGCATCAGCTGTGCATCCAGCAGCAGTAACCCTGCGTTCACAACGAACGCGGCGAGAGCGTCAAAGACGCCGGAAGTCATTCATTTTCAATGGGAGCCGGCGGCGAATGTAACAGGTATAGAAACCTGTTGGAGTTTAATGCAAAATTGTTTGAAATTACACAAAATTGTTCATTTCAATACCTGATACGAGTGCCTATCTGAGATGTCCCTTTCCCTTTAAAATTCTGTGATGTTAACTAAAGCCAGCACAACTTCCTGTTTGGTCCCCTCCTCTTCCCTTTCCCTGATGAAACTGTATGGAAGAGGTATGTCATTTTTGTCTCCTGCTATCTAATTTAATCTTTTTTTAAAGATTGTTTATATTTTCATTCCAATCCGTGTGTATAATGTTATTTCACATATTTGCATGATTATTTTCTATCTTTTTATTTTTTATTTTTTTTTAGTTTTATTAATAATTATGGCTTAAGCATGTGCAAAGCAAGCACATGATATATATCATTTATTTTATAGAGAAATCAAGGGCAAATCAAACTCAGGCTGTCTGTTTTATGCGTCAGGTATGTTAAAGTTTTTGTACTTTAATTGTTAAATTTATTCACAAATGTTGAATTATTCTTGCTGTCGTTCTCTGCCCTTTTCCCTGATGAAACTGTATGGAAGAGAGAAATCAAGGGCAAATCAAACTCAGGCTGTCTGTTCTATGTGTCGGAGAGAGAGAGATTAAAGGCTTCCAGTGAACCGTCTCCTGTGTCTAATTCACACAACGGAGAGTGCAGTTTTAACTGGAGTGACCGGTTACACGAAGGGCGGTGAGAGCGGCGAAGGGAGTTGAAATCAGCTCAACTTTAGGGTAATGAGCTATGACGCGGTTGAGCGGCAACCAATTAAAAGGAAGGTCCTCCGCTTGAGAGGATTCCGCGGAACGCAGTCCTGTAACTTTTGTTCCGACGACATTAGTTCCCAAGCAAAATGGAGGAGAAGTTGATTATTGCTATAGCGGGTGTTTATTAATTATTAATGTTATTTTAATTAAAGACAAAGTCTAGTAAGTGATTCTAATGTTATAATAATAAGAAAAATAATATAATAAAAAAATGTACATATATATTAAATTAGACTAGCAATTCACAATGAACAGAAGCCACACCATACGAATGGCTTATAATTTGTTTATTTCTACAATACAGTTCTTTCTATCAATCAATTTCTTGTTATCTTCCACATTTTGGTCTCCATAAGATCAACAAGCTTGATTGCTTTGCGGCCCCTTTAAATACAAGAAAGGCATTCGGTCTACGTCAGAGCGGCCAACAGCGGCGACAGGCGTCGGCGGCAGGGCGGCGAGAGCGAACTGTGACGCTCTTGCCGCGTTCGGTGTGAACGCAGGGTAACACAGCAGAGAGCAGAGCCCTGAGACCGGTACAGCTCCCGTCATACTGTACAGCACTAGAGGCAGGCAGTTTGATTAGCAGTATAATGGTACATAGCTTTGTTTAAACAAATAGAACTTCAACTTTTTAAGTTTTAAGTTTTTTTTTTACTCAAGTTAAAGTCCTAAGTACATGATGTTCTAAAATGTATTTGAAGTGCAAAAGTACTACAAGTACTTCACAAACAAAACAGTGTACTTAAACATTATTGAATTTGCTGTTGATGACACAAATGTGCTGCGTACTGTACTAGTAACTAAAGCTGTGAAATATAACAATTAAGTAGTACAACATTTCTCTCAGAGTTTTAATTGGGAAATATGTGATGTATGTTGTGATATGTAAGTAAAAGAAACTAAAACTGATTTTCTGTTGTTTTATTTTGTGTGTGTGAAACACGTTATATTTTCATTTAGGGCTGCAACTAACGATTATTTTGTTAATCGATTAGTTGGGCGATTATTTTTTCGATTAATCGGATAAAACTAAATGCTTCTTTAATTTGATGTTTTGCTTATAACTATATTAAACCATAAATCAGGGTATTAGTTATGTATAAAACTAAACTTAAAAAAATGCAAAAGCCACATATAGAGTTTAATCTTTAATTTTTACATTTTAAACCTTAAATTAAAGACAAAGTTTGTTTCTGAACAGTAAAACTCCTCTAAATATCCAAAATATAAATAAATAAAAAAGCAAAACAATTGTTGTACTCTTATTATATTGGATGGCATCTGTTATAGTGGCTGCTTGTTGTGGAGTGCATGGGGGATTTCCTTTTTGAATTATCTCACAGGCTGACTTGTCTCTATCTAAAAATAAATAATTAAACAAATAAATAACAGCATCTGAGTAAAGATACATCATTTTAACAATAATTGCAGATATTGCCAGCTGATAGAGAATGAACAGCCAATCAGAAGTAGTGTGTGGACGTCTGTGATTGGCTGGTTTTGTGGCAGTTTTGTAACACTGGACAAAGTTGAAGGCAGAGTCGCGCGAACAGAATATAGAAGTCGCGCGTGCGCGGAGAACATGTTGAGCGAGCCCGGGAGACATTGCACGCGCAGAATCGAGCTGTTGAGCGCGCAGTGGAGACACTGCACGCGCATAGAGTACTTTGTCGCTCTCAAAATGTCAAACAGCGCGCAGGAATATAACGCCATAGGCTCGTGCAAACATTGAATCAAAAATAGAAACGATTCGAGAGAACGATTTAAATATTTCACTTTATCTAGAATATACAAATTTTCCATTAACTGAAGTAAAAAATTTATATAGTTGATTGTAATGCGTAAATAAAGTTGGTTATCATTTTTGTACACGGGACAAAGACATGTACATGGGATGTTCAAGTCAAAGCAGGACCTTTGATTGTGCAGAATAACAGAACACACTTGTAAGAGTTGTAAAAAGCTGTCTATATTTCTCTCTCTATTTTTTCTCTATATATGAGGTTCTATGGTTCTGCAAGAGCAAAATGCCTTTGGTGATCATAGCAGTCCGTTTTTCGTAAAACCATTCCACTGGAATTTTCACCGGAATGACTGTAATGGGCTCTGTAAAATCAAATTGGTTCATCACAAAAATCACAAAATCCTGCTTTGACTTGTAGATCAGTGTGATTTATTAGTCCAAAGAGTATGTATTTGAACGGAAGTACTATTTTACCAGTCTGCTAGGCTTTACAGTAACAGTCTCACTTGTACTTACTTGTACACTATTGTTCTTATTTTAGGTGCCAGCTTATGGGATGGCAGTGTGAGCTCTGCACATTTGTTGCATCGTCATGGAGTGAACGTCCATCATTATGGAGAGAAGCATGGTACCGCTGGTCATGGATATTTAGTGTCCTGTCTTCATTTAGACTGTATTGCTACTTTAAGACCTGAGGTCTGCACACACATTTGTATGGATCCCACAGTTTGCAGGAAACTGAAGTGTGAAGGTGTTCAGTGTTTCAGATTTCAAATGTGACTCATTAGATTCTAATACAAAAGTCTACTTTCCACATATTAACTGTAATATTTGTGGCAGAAGTATCATTTGTGTGACTGTTTTCTAATAATTTATTAGAAATTGCTCATTGTTTATGATCTTGTTACCTGTCATTTGCAAAGTAAGCCAAGTTTTAGTGAGTTTAGACTTTAATAAATGTTTAATTAAAATGATATTGTGTGTATTATTTGTTTATAATCTGGTGTCATTAGATACAGTACAGTGACCTGAATTAAAATACTCATTGAGTAAAGGGTAAATATAGTTTAAAAAATTAAATGTAAAATATTAATTCTGTGATGGAGAAGTTTGAATTAAATTCAGTTAAAATATTTAGTAAATGTAGCATTTGACCATTGCATTAACTCAATTTTGTACATCATTGTATAAATATAATTATTTAGGTCTACTCAATTTTTTTTAATTGACTTGTACTCAATGCATGAAGTATATTTTATATGATTTTGCAAGTTTTTATATTTACTCAATATTTTTAAGTGTAAAAATGTTTCACCAAAAAAAAAGATTTTTTTAGAGTGTGTGCTGTGTGTTTCTTGTGTTCCCCTAGCCCTCTAGTATGTTCCCCTCTTGCCCCCGGCGTGTTCCCCTCTCACCCCCGGTCTCTCTTCAGTCCTAAGCCTTCGAAATGGTTAAGGGGTCTGTTTATGCTAAAAGAGACTGTGTGCGCGCGTGTTCAAGAGCCCTATGTTTTGTTTGTTTGTTTGGTTAAAAATAAAATACTTTAACGTTTAAACAACGCCTCTGAGCCTATGCCTGCCCTCTGTGCCCACGGCGATTACATCCGCCAAAACCATTAATAGTACCAGTTTGTGACAAACTTGCCTTCACACAAAAGGCATAATCTGTTAACCTGAAGCATTTCACCGCTTCTATCTTTAAAGCTTTTTTCTTCTCTTCGCATAACTTTTCAGCTCCACCTTTTTTCCCCTTAAATGGAAACTATTATTAATTATTTGCTCAGAGAAATTTCGCTGTATAGAGAAAGGATAAATATCTCTCCCTCATCACTTCACCACCTTCATACACCCTGCAAGCATTCTACAAAGAAAGCTAAAAAGCTCAGACATTTTTGCAGTTTCTTTCATACACAGGTGGGGTTCTTTGGTTTTACTAGCTAGCAGCCATTGTCAGATAAACTAGCATGCTATAGCACAGACCAGGCTGAAAGTTTGAGTGTAACGTTAACACGGTAACAGTAATAAATGTTACATACAGTGAACAAATTCAGTCATAGGTGAGTGAAAGTGTGTATACAGACCTTATATTTAACATTTACATTTCCTCTTAAATGCTTGAGGAGGAAGACACAAAGGAAAACAAGACACAAAGCTGACACAGCCACTGAATACACCAGTGAACTTCAGGGGAGGGGCGGTCTTGTCTGTGATGTTAACTGTCACTAGCTAACCCAACTCCAACCCAGCTAGGCAACCCAGCGTTTGGGTAGTAAAAACAACCCAGCATTTTTTAGTGTGTATAGATTTTAATATCTGTTTATATCAAAGCTAAAGTGTGGTAGGCCTGTGTAGTGATGATATGCTTCTGTGCTGACTTTATTCCCATTGGTTACTTAATATGAGATTAAGCCTTTGGTAAATATGAATGTAAAACAGGTTCATAGAATTTGAGTTTTTAATGTGGCATGTTGAGTGGTTATTGTTGGTAGGACTGTTGATAATTAATGCAAACCATTTCCCATGCTAAACCATACTAAAGTACAGGAATTGAAGCAGGAATGTCGTTCAGAAGGGAATTATCATACAGTACATTCTTAAAAAAGTGACACCCTTGTTTATAAGGTGCATATTTTAAATAGCTCCCTGTCATGGAAGTATTCTTCACCCTTATCCTTCCAGATGTTTCATATCCCATATTCTCATATAAAAAGTCATATTTGCCTCAGTACTTGCCAGTTCTCCTAACATCTAACCTTATATAAAATACACCTCTCGTGACTCGTATACACGAATGTAATTAATGAGACCTGACACGCCCCTGCTGATTCATTTAATTACAGAACAGATTAAAGATTAACGAGTGTTAACACGCTTCCAGGTAAACGATCTTGGGTTTACAAGTAAAAACATGCCCCATATATGAAAACATGTAAGCATGGGATTTTGCAGTCTAATCATTTAAAAAGCACCTACAGCACCAGCATGAGTCTCTACATTCATGTACTCCATCAACTCCACATACACGGTGTTTAATAAACATTAAGGTGTGGGGTAATTAGGGGGTTGAATAAAATCTTGTAGCTGTGCGTCTTGTTCTGCACTCGGACACATAAAAAGTAATTTTGTAATGTTTTTTGTTGTTGTTGTTGTTGTTGTTGTTAAGAAGAATAAAATATATATTGATTTGTAGCTAATTAATTCATTATTTTTACAGTATAGTATGTGACAG
>CM059204.1:44615193-44657693 GCA_030347435.1 Clarias fuscus | reverse complement strand
TCCAGACTTTGTGAATGTGACAATGGCCTGTATAGGCAACTATACTGTACATAGGCAACTATATAGGCAACTCCTGAGAAAGGAGTAAACCCTAACCTATTTAAAGAAGATTAGAAAACGTTAACTGTAAATGCCCTAAATATAAGTTGTATCAGCTCTCATTGGTAAGTTTAACTTTATGACTGATAAAAATTTACTATGTGATTGAACAAAGAATTATGAAATGGTTGACCGTTTGTTGATTTCTAAAAGCAGGTTATTCACCTCAACCTAATCAAGGCAGTAAAGAACATTTTGATACTATGGAAATATATGATCCTAATCCAGCTACACATAAACAAAAAAGCCACACAGGATAGACTAAGTATGACTTTAGAAATGAGAACTAATACAATCTGAATCTAAAGTGAATTAAGGCTTTAACTCTTCTTTAGGGACTAAAATGAATTTATTTTCATAAAAGTAAACTACAAATGCATTTTTTTTAAATATTTAGTAATTTTTAGTAATAACTCAATAAAAAACCCTTGGCCTTCTGCTCAGTAGGTGAACATAACCTGAGCTACCCCAGCACCAAAGATAAACATAAATAAATAAAATGTTATTAGCAGCTGTGATGTAAAGTAATGTTTTCATTAGAGGAACGCTCTTCTACTTGGGTGTTCTTAATATATTATTTATGGGTATTTCCCTGTAAACTGTAAAGCAGAGTATTAAACATTGATTTTACAGAAAAGTGTTATTGATTTTATGGATGGATGGATGGATGGATGGATGGAACAAAATGCTAAATTAGGTAGTAAATCCACAGCTTAAATCCATCTTGTGTAGGCCATTGCAGAGCAATGATACTCTAGAAACACCACTCATGTCTTACTGACTTATTACAATCAAATTTTTTATTGATTTATACTGAACTACATTTTAAATAAATAGATTTTCATTCTACTTTCATTCTAAGAGCTCATCAGTGTGCTGGTGACCACAGTGATATTTATTTTGTCTAGTAAACATCTGTGTGCCATCTAGAGGCATTTTTGTTGCCGCACACAATGAGTGGTTCACCGCCAGGTAGTCTGCTCATTTATTTATAAAGGTTTATCATAGATAAACATTTTTATCCAAGGAAAGAGGTTTATCATTCTTCTGGAATAAAGTAAGCAACTGCTACCATCATAATTTTGTCAAAATGTTCACTACTGAAAACTGGCAAAAAATGAATTTCAGCATGTTCTGTTTATCTTTTATATTTTACAGAGAATCAGTAGAAGTGCCCATGGACATCAGGGGCTTCCAGGTCTCTGTGTGGTTTGCCACCTGTTGTGTCGGTAAGCGTCCTAAAAGTGAAGTAGTAAAATAAGAATGGTAAAAGTTGTTAAAGTTATTCCAAATTCTAATGTACACAACAACCCTCCCCAACCCTGCCCTCTCGCAAGGCGTCATTTTTGCAGATACTCAGACCGTTCCTGCCAGAGTGGGCTCTACAGCTGTCCTACCATGTCATCTGAGTGATGTTTCCAGCCAACCAATGCATGTTGTCTGGCGCATCAAGCGCGAAGTTGTGTTTGAACGAAAAGGGAAGGAGTCATATGTGGGTGAGGGATACGAGGGCCGTGTGGACGTTCCCGAGGATGCGCTGCGTAATGGGAACTGTTCACTCCTGTTAAACCATGTAAGATCTACTGATGCAGGCGTGTACCAAAGCTTCCTGGGGATCAGACGCACAAAGAGAGCTCCATCTAAAAAACTGCACCTCATCCAGAGCATTGAACTTTCTGTAAACGGTAAGTGGAGAAGTCTCAATTAAATAGAAGTAGTTTTAAGATTATATTAGAAAACAAAGTCAATGAGATCAAATTAATTAATCAAATTAATTAATTAATGGTTGGGAAATTCACAGCCTGCCACAACAGCTATCAGGCAGAGAAACGTGAATAAAATACAGAATAAATATTTTATTTAAATGTTTCATTTAAGCGTTAAAAACTGTCACATTTTTCAAAAATCATGTTGGACCGAAAATGGATCGAAATGGGTCGAGGCAAATTCACATAACGAAATAAATGCTAAAACTGTTCATAACACATCAAACCTTTCACGTGGATGGGTACGGTGGACACAGACTTGCACCTACAGCTGCGTGATTTTATGCCTTGTGCTACCTTCAAATGATTGAATAAGTGTAATTGAATAAGGAAGTGCATGTGTTAAAAATAAGGCGTTTGTGTGAACTTTTTTGTAAGTTTTTCTCCAAACCATTACTTTTGGATTCATTCATTTATTCTTATCATTTATTTCATTCATTGATTCTTATCATTTATCTTTCCAAAGACCTACCTGAAGAGAGACCTAAAAACACACAGAACGGAAGATCATTCCCAAAGTCAACTCTAACTAGTGAGTGGCTATAAAACCTCATTTCCTGAACAGTTTACAGTAACTGTGGTAACACTAACTGTTTTGGTGTAGTATTTAAAAATATATATTATAATAATGATATATTCTGTATACTGTATATATAAGTCAGAGACAAGCATTGAGTTTCTAAGTTGAACTACAAAAGTACAAAAGGTCTTGGTTAATTTATTGCGAAATTAAGAAACTAAAAATCTTTTGATGAGAAACCATATTTGTATTTTCTCTTTGTTCTGTCTCTAGATGCTGTTGGAATGAACTCTCCTCATCCACTGCTCATAGTCTTTTCCTTTATTTCATATTTACTCTTTCTGTGCAAAGAAGCAGTGTACTCTATCTGAGTAAACAGGAGCATAAGGAATAACAAACCCCACCAAGTATTTAGGCGAGTTTTTGCCTTTAAAGGAGTTTTTCCCTTGGTTTTAAACGTCTTTGCATACTGAACCGTCTTATCTACAGAAACAGTTGGGAAATATAAATGTTCTCACTGATGATCAGCCGATTAGTTGGTTACGTACATCTCTGAGCTCTACACTGGCCAGGTGTGATAACTGCAATCAATAGATTCATGTTATGAGCAATCAGATCAGATCAGATCAGACCTCAAGCAAATCTTTGGACAAAGTAAACAAAGATGGCAGGCAAACAAGCTCTTCAGAATAGTTTGAGCTTCTGCCAGCCATCCACCATCCACCAGTCCATTACCTAATGAAGAACATCCAGGCTGCGTCAGAATTCGATAAGTCCTCAATGATTTGAGACCTATTGAGGTTATTAGGGAGCTGTTCCTGAGATTCTAAGATCTAAGATTTTTAGGTGCCTAGAGATGGGAAGAATGCCGTTCATGAAACTTGTTAGTGTTAACGTGAAACCAAAAGCTACAGATACTGTAAGACCCTTTGTAGAAACCTGAATGGTTTGATGACTGTATAAGTAATATCTCTAAAACTGCTTATCATAATATAAAAAAATATATGAATATTCTAGAGATACATGACATGAAACTTGCGCATGATATAATGTTTAATGTCTCAGTGGGTGATGTTCTTGTTGTCACTTTAAGTGAGCTTCAGCATGTTCGGAATGCAGTAGACCACACCCATACCAGTAAAAGAAATTTCCTGGTAGTAAAATTCCTAACCTCAGTGCTTTCCTGACAGCCTAATCTGTTCTGTCTGAAGATCTTTAAATCTCTAAAAACAAATTCCTCTAGTATTACTTCTGAGAAGAGTAGCCCATTATATGCACTTTGCATATCTGAGGAAGATCTGCTATTAGTATCATTTTTCAGTCAGCCATCCATCAGCTGTGATAGAAAATACCCTAAAATCTGTATCCAAAAATAATATAAATAATATAAAATATGACATTTTAAACTCAATTAAAGTAATGATAGAATGTGCAATACAATAAAAAAGTAATTTAAGATGGAAATTAAGTTATAAAATGAAATATATGAAAAATAAATATAAAAAAAATCATACAAATTATCCATGCTTTTTCGTGATTTTTAAATTTTTGAGTTACAGTATACAGTGTATAATGTTATATATTTGGTATGTTTATATGCAATTATAGCACAAAAGTTCTATTAAGTTAACAAGTTGACATTTCTTCTTTTGATTCAAGGTTTACTTTTTTCATTAAATCTTCTTGATTGGCTTTTTTAAAATTATTTTGTTTATTAATTCATTCACATTACATTACTTGGTGTGCAGCATCAGTGGTGTGTCAGTGAGCAGTCTTATCATCACCCAACACATCACAGCATTTACAATCATCGCTACGGAGCAGATTTAGTTCAGCTTTTCAAACTCAAATTGTATTTGTCTCATACGTAGTTTACATGGAAGTGTAAACTGTGACGTATAAAAATATAACAAATAGAAATAATATTTGAAAAGAAAATGTTGTGTGTATGAACTCAGCAGTATGAAACATGGAGCATGAAATGAAATGAGGTTTGTGTCAGCAGCAGTGTGATTGTCCAGGTCCTAATGGACAAGTTAGTCACATTTTATATGCAGGTTTATTTTATAAACAATTTTATTTACTCCATCAGATTTTCATTGAGTTAAAACAAACTTCTCATAATACTTAAATACAATTTTTTTTATATTCCTTCTGACAGAAGCGATGTAATGAATTACAGATTTGGGGAATTCCTCACTCAGCCATGCTTTAATTACTTTTGTGGTCCACATTTGTTCCTCTATGGGATTCAGGTTAAGGTTGAGGCTTTCTGCTGGTCATTCGTATGCTTTTTTTTAAAGCTTGAAAATGTATTATTTTTTTACAATTCTAGCTTAATCTATTTATTGTAGCAGTAAACAAGTAATGCTCATGAGCATACATTTTAGCACATATTAATACAATTACTATTACAGTACTTATTACTGTAGTTCTTGATGTTGTTGTTTAACCCGTACTGTATGAGGGTGTTCGTGACCGTTTCATATTAGTCTAGAAGGTGGAAACTAAATAGGATTTCTACCTTCTGCAAAGGTATTTTTTATTATTTATTTATTTATTTATTTATGCTAAAACTCATGAAAATGACTTAATGAAGCTTATTTCACAACTTTCAAGCATCCAAATACTGAAGAATACTGCATCAGCTATGTGTGCATGATGTACATTTATACTGTTAATAAATCCTCTTTTATGTTTTATTTTAACATTCAAGGAGGCAAGTTTGCACTGTTGAACTGTGTTTGTTAGTTAGTGACTTTTGACCTACAGTTTATGTGCCCACCTTGTGAAGATGCAGCTCAGTGGACAGCAGCACTTGGCAACACTTCAACTGGAGAGGTTTTTTTCTACAGAGCCCAGTCACACTCAACCACACTCTCATATACTTATAGACCAGCCATTGATCAAATCAAGTAGACTTTTATTGTCATTCCAACCATATAAAGTTCAGTACACAGTAAAACGAAACAACTTTCCTCCAGGACCAAGGTGCTACATACAGGTGAAAGTCGAAAAATTTGAATATCGTGCAAAAGTTCATTTATTTCAGTAATGCAACTAAAAGGTGAAATAATATATGAGATAGACTCACACACTCATCTTCTATACCGCTTAATCCTGTATTCAGGGTCGCGGGGGCCTGGAGCCTATCCCAGGAGACTTGGGGCACGAGGCAGGGTACACCCTGGACAGGGTGCCAATCCATCACAGAGCATACACTCACACACACACTACGGCCAACTTGGAATGCTAATTAACCTAACCTACATGTCTTTGGACTGTGGGAGGAAACTGGAGTACCCAGAGGAAACCCACCAAACATGCAAACTCCATGCACACAGAGACGGGAATTGAACCCGGACCCTGGAGGTGCAAGGCGACAGTGCTAACCACTACATGACCATGCCGCCTTGAGAGAAACCCATTCCATGCAAAAAACAGTCAACAATATGTCTCATTTCTGTATATAAATAGTTTTAGGTTAACTTAAAAAAAAAATGTAAATCTATCATATCTGAGCTAGTCAGCTAATTAGGTCTCTTAGTTAGCTCGCTGGTTCTGGTAGAGTTGTGTTGTTAATTTATGTTGTTGCATGTATGTAGCACCTTGGTCAAAGCACTTTTTAAAAATTATAATACTAATTGAAATGCTCTTGACCCCAAGATGTATCAGCCTACTAGAAACAAATGCCAGGATATCCCATATTTCCAGTCTACAACTCTACAAAGCTAACAATGGCCCAGCACCCATTTACTGTACCTCTCTGCTGTAATCACACCACGTTCCCTCTGACCCTCCAGCACTGCTCGCCTCGTCCCACCATCTCTCAGGGATCGAGGGCGGCATTCATCCAGTCTCTTTTCTGTTCTGGCATCTAGGTGGTGGAACGAATTTCCTCTAAATGTAAATGTAAATGTACTGTACCAGTCCACCTCTGCTGGAGAGGATTTGAACAAGACCGGAGAAGGTATGGTGCGAAAACTAGGCTCTGGCTAATATCAGGAGCTGCAGTACTCAGCTATGTATAGACTACTTTTTATCAACTTACCATAGAATCTTACAGTATGTCCAGCGGAAGTTCTGCTAGAATTTTAGGAAAGGTCATCCATGGGTACCAGGATCTCTTAATTAAGGAAGTTGGAAAACCCCATAGTTACTAGGTATGGTATTCCTGAGTGGTCAGGTTTTCAGAAAATATCTCCTAAACTCAGGGCCGTTGTAAGAACCATATGTGGTCAATACTGTATGTTGGCACGTGATAGATTGTGATTCATCAATGATTAATATTACATGAAGTAACAGGAATGAAAACTGTTTAGTCAGGAAATAATTTATTTAAAATAAATGTGACATCATAAAAGCAATACAACATTTTTCAGAATATGCATTATACAAACATAAACATTCAAAATTCTTTCTACAGGGCAGTAAAACAACATATAACCTACAGAATGAAGTTAATGAACCTAAAATGTTGGCTACAGAGGAATGGATGTTTCCTGAGTTGACTGACAAGTGCCAATGCTAAGGAGCTAGCTCACACATTCTGGCTACAAAGATAATACAATTTCAATATAGACAAGACATGTTGTCAATGATTGTTAATTTCTGGGTATTTTAAAAATAGAATTTAAACTTTTCAAATTCACTGTCCTGTGAAATCCAGCTGACATCTAGTCACATGTCCCTAGCATGATGCTAAGAAAACCAGAGTACAGGACTTTCAAGTTTTTAAAAAAATCCATATGATACTGTAGGTTGACCAGCTAGGACACAGGGTGAGACATTTAACCACAGATCATGAGGTCAAACCCCAGCACCACAAAGCTACCACTGCAGGACCCTTGAGCAAACCTCAACTGCTCAGATGTACGTATGATGAATTCCACTATAAAACACAGTAAAATCTATACTTCATTTATATCTTTTAATGATGAATAAAGTGGCGAAGGGGCTTGTGTAACTCCATGCTGTGCAGAGCCACCCAACTGGAAACTTCATCACTTTAAATATATATATATATATTTTTTTTTAAAAAGACAAATGTAAATTAACACCAAATTGATATTGTGTCAATGCCGGTGCATTATTTTTTTGGGAAGCACAAATATACATTTAACTGGGACAAAATATACTACGTATATGGCACATCTGCATCTTTTTTTTTTTCTCAGTTTATTGTATTAAGACTTTAGAAATAGTGTTCCAGATACTATAATAAAGTGACACATGAGGCAGTGGAGTGACATGTACAGCATTTGGCAGACAACATTATCCAGAGCGACTTACACTTTTATTTCATTATACATCTGAGCAGTTAAGGGTTAAAGCCTGTGTTCAACGGCCCAACAGTGGCAAACCTGGAGGTTTGAACCTGGAACCTTCAAATCCCTAGTCCAATGCGTTTTAAGCTAGGTTCTGTTGGGTCCTGATGCAACTGCTGCATAAGCAACGCTGTCCAAATCCGACTCCGTGTTTCTCTTATCCTCTGCTCTAGGCCTTCTCTTGTACTTGATGCTGGCATAATTAATGTTCTCTTCCTGTAAAAGACACAAGACCACAGAACCAGAACACATACACATCTCTTAGCTCGTTAACAACAAGATTTAATGTACTATATTACATGGTGGGAGAATGCAGTATTTGAGTCTGTGTGAGTTTATACAGAAGTTTTGCCGTGATCCTGCAGCAAGGACATGGTGCTGGCACCACCCACCAGCCTTGAGAATAACGACTTAGTGTGGGTGCCACTTGACTGGAGCAGACCTGAAGCTTGGGACAGTTCTGCTTCAGTCAAGCAGCACCCACACAAAGTTTCCATGCACCAAGCATTAATCTTGTGCTGATGCACGCACAAATTCCAGCATGTGTTTTCAACATTTGTGTTTTCATGTTTCCATCCATCCATCCATCCTCCCATCATATCATCTGACATTGCTTCATGGTGGTTTGCCACAATGAGTTATGACTTCACACCAGCAGTTGTTGCTGTTGGGAAGTTATGTTGCTGATCTGGCAACCTACATGCACACACGCACACACACACCCACACACACAGTCCTACACTATGGATACTTTGAACCCACCAATCATGTTAGCATACAACACATGTCTTCAGAGTATGTAGGACATGCAAACTTAACAACCCCAAAACATAGCAACTGCAAAATAGCACTGTAAAACTCACACGGACACAAACTACATGATCATGTGGGGTCATCGCCATGGTAGAACAACACCCTTGGTGTAAGGGTGTTTTTTTCATGACATATTTTGGTTTTTACAAGCACGAGCATGAGCAGTGTACAGTCATAAAAATAAAAAACAATGCTCTGCATACTACAATCATGATAAGCATGACTGAGTGTATAAATCACTATAAATACAGTAGCTACCTAATAACATTTAAAAAAATTGTTTTAAACATGTATGGAACAGGAAAATTAAGGGAAAAAAAAGCAAATAATACAGAACCACTGTACCTAATCATTTTTTCTAACTTTAAATAACATTTTAAACATCACCTTTTATTTTCTATTCTGATTATATTTCATGTATACTGAATGTAAACAGTGATAAAGTAAATTTCTGTATTCTATTTGTTCTATTTATAGTAAAATAATTTAAACTAAAACAGTCATAAATCTCCTTATATTTGGTTAATATTCAGAAACACTCTTTCTCTGGCACTGGCTCTGTTTGTTTCTAATACTTGTCTCCAACTTGTAACCCAATTGGATGTGGGATAAATAGTTGCTTTTCTGAAAATGGTTTCTAATGGTTTTAAATTTGATAGTAATGCAACTGCGAATCACAGGTTTATATAAATACACTCCTTCTCATACATTATTGTTTCCATAGTAACAGCTCATTCAACTGCTAATTTAAGTTAAATAAATAGATTTAAAAAAAAACATCATTTTTTTAAAACAAAGAAGAATGCAGCTCAGCATCTATGGAAGGAGTCGCCACTGTCTGCACTTTTCTCTGACACCTTTAGGACAGATTACCTTTTGCTTTGATAAGCTTTGTTTTGTGGTCTTATTAACTTCAAAACAATGCCAACAAAGATGAGGGAATAGCTTACATTATAGCAGTTATTAACAAGAATAAAGTTGATCTACAGATGTTACACCACACAGTGCGATAGCTCAGCTCTGCTTTCTCTTATTTATTCTGCATAGTTGTTGGCAGTTATATTGTGAGTGTACCTCTCCAGGAGAGTCTGTGGTCTTACTGCAGCTCCTGCATGATGACTTCCCTAAAGAGGTAAAAAAAAAAGAAAAAAAAAGAAAAAGAAAAATAGCTTAAAAAGTAATCCATAAAACATATTAATAACTGAAAGATCTCTAAGAAGTTGAACGTAAATAATTATTATACTGTATGTAAATAGATTATGGCCAAGAACAACGAGGTGTTGGAGATCATTTTAAATAAAATGACTGTAAATAACAATATTTGTATTTTTGTCCTATTTGTGGTGCATTTAATAAAAACTTTTAAAAACTACCCAATATCAGATTTACAGTTAAATTTTTGACACTATTTAGGTTTGCTGAATAAATGAACTTGAGAAAAAGACATTAGTCGTAGACTATGAAATCAATCTCTCTTTTTGAACAATGCAGCTAAGATAGAATCAAATCAAACTGATTGTCTATCAATGAGTTTGCCAGACAGCTGATTAAATATTTACTGTCAAAACATAAAAACAAATAAATTAAGCAGGAGAAATGTTTTTGTTTTGTTTTTTTCTGATGAAAACACAAAGCCGAACAATTTTATTTACATAACCTGTGCTGAAAAATTAAGATTCATGGGCCATGTCGAGCGTCTTGCTTTTTTACACTGACTCTCTCGGTTTCTTCACTGTGGTTTAGATTTGGTATTTTCCGTCGTGTTCTTCAGGGAGACGGGGCAAAACTATTAATATCTAATTATGACAATCAAGTCTGTGGTCTTACATGTATGCACAAATATTAGATGAAACTGTTATAACATACTGCTAGTACGCAGTTATATTTAAAAAGTCTGTAGTTCATGGAAAAATACTTTATATTTTTTCCCCCCACAGTGTTATGTAGGTCAGTGCCCAACTATTTATGACATACATAAATCACTTACACTGCACTTTGCAGCAGAGCGTACACATGCAGATGATGTTCATAAGAACAGAAACTGCACACACGCTGTATATAATGAAGTCTGTAATGCAGTATAATCGGGGTCCTGCAGGCTCCTCAGCGTCAGAATACTTTGCAAAGTTATCTGCTAAAAACAGAGTCACAGACATACATCAGTATAATAAAAAGCTCATTCTCAGCTGTAAGGTCACGAAAATGCTTTAAAATATACTACTGCACTTTGTTAGTTAGTTGTTTAGATAGGTAAAACCTCAGTCTCAAATATTTTTACAAATGTCTGCTTCATACGAATCTCCCTGTTCCAGCAGTTCATTGACATTTGTTGGAGGGGGGGGGGGGGGGGTGGCTCCTTAGAAAGTTGATACGGCTGCCTTTTAAGTCTTTAACTCCTTTTAAGAGCAAATTAAGGCATTCTTGAGAAAAGAGGTTGACTTTTCTATCGTACGGTGGATACATAAATACAATAAGTTGATCTTATGAAGTCTTAAGATGGTCGTACGGCACCCATATGTGCAACTTACAGTTCGGCACTCTCAGGTACAGTAGTTGGTAAGAACATCTCCTGTCTGTCAGCACATTTTCTCCTGGTATATAAAGTGGCAGCTACAGTACCCACTCTCTCTCTGGTGCTAGAAAATTGCCTGATGAGCGGGATCATTTGATCCGTGAACAACTTAATGTGTTCTTGTAGCATACCTACAGCTTCTGGAAATGTCTTCTGAATCTAAACGATCCATGAACACTTCTAAGGTGGCTCTATAAGCAGTGGATTTATTGCTGCGTTCAGAGGAAATCTTGAGCAAGACTATCGACCTGGCCAGAAACTTTCGACAAGCGCTCGATTCTTATAAGGCCAACTTACGAAGGCCGTAGAAAATGCTTGAAAAATTGTTTGTATGGTGTTAGCAGCCGTTTGTATGGGGATTTGTCACCGCTGCTTTAGTTAGTTCATTCTCAGCTGTTGCTGCAATGTAAATTCTAAACATCTACTTGTGTAGTATTTAATATGTTTATTGTTGCACATTATTTAACTTGTAAAATAGTATTTTTTTATATATTAAAGAACCAGTTAAAGGTTTGGACAATGACCTAACATGTATGGCATTTGGAAATTAGGCTACAACAACAACAACAACAAGTGTCAGTTGTTACTGTATTTTAAGACATGAAGGTCAGATGTTCTGGAACAGTTCTTGCAATAACAAGTCCATTTGCAAAACCCATTAAGCACCATAATGAAACTGGCAAATACATCTCAACATCAACTGTTCAGAGGATATAGAAGTATTATAAGAAAATAAATATCATAAAAATAAATATATAATAAATAGTAATAAATAAGGAAATAGAAATTGGACATGGGTATGTGGGTTATATATACTGTATATTCCAGCAAGCGCCAAAGACTTTGAGGGGAATGAAACCACAAAATGAAGGCTGAATAACATACAAAGACACCTTAACAAAGATGCATCCTTTGATAATGTATAACCTTGCTTATTTAGATGGGATCAGAACTTATCTAAGTATATTATCTGAATTTAGGCATCGTAAAGATCTGAATCAATATCAAATACAGTATGTTCATTGATGATGCAAAGCTCTAAGCATCTTAGTGTTCATTTTAAGGTTTTATAAGAAATGCCTTTAAAAATGATTACTAAAGTACTAAAGAAAACAAAAAGAAAAAAAGATCAGCAAACTGTTGGCACCCACCTGTAAAGTTGAGTCTGATGTGTTTCCCAAACTGAGTGTGCGTCGCATCATTTCGACCTCCACAGTAATAAAAGCCCAGATCTGCCTCTCTCACTCCAATAATCACTAAACTGACTGAACTGCTGCTGTCTGGTACATCAAAGTGACTCTCATTCACATTATAAACAACAAGATAAGAGTTTTTGTCCAGTTTGGTTCTTTCAGCTGAGAGGAGTTGTTCCAGTTCCTCAGATCTCAGTCGATACCAAAATATCTCAGAATAGTTAGTGATGTTACAGTGCAGCGTGATGTTCTCTCCAGGATGGACAGATTTATAATCAGCTGAAATGATCTGAAGGAGACTTGATTTAAAGAAACCTGTAAAAGAGCAAGACGTATATGCGGTAAATATAACAAGTGCCACAACGTTTAATTTAAGCCCTATTCATCATCTCCCTTGATTATAACACAAAGTTACAAAATTGTAATACTTTATTTAAACTAAAATTTGGCTGTAACTTATTATACGCCCTCCAATGAAATGTGCAGGACTGAGATAATAGTGCACTCTGTTAACTTTTATTCGATTTTCAAAACTAGTCAAACTTAGCTGCTAACAAATAGTAATTGTTTCTACCAATCAATGAATATAGTACGGAATAAATTTACCGAACAGCAGCTGTAGAATAAACAGGTGCAGGAACTCAGCCATTTATCACCGAGTGAACATGTGCCATTTTTCAGAGACTTCTGTTTTTGGGCTTCTTTCAGCACACAGTAACCACAAACCCCTACATCCTGTTCTGAAGAAGTGTACAGAGGCCAATAAAATCACGGTTTTTAACACTCTGTCTTTAAAGTCGTTCCATGGTTAGGCAAATTTACATAATGATCATTTCTATTGCTATAAATAAATATTTGACTTAAGAGTAATTGTAAGTAAATTGGTTATTTTTATTAGATTTTAATTAACGTTAATGAAAACATCACTGAGGTTGCAAAAGCCAGTGTAGTCTTAACATCGGTCCCAAACCTAAATAAGTAAGGAGGGTTGCGTCAGGAAAAGGATCTGAAAAAAAGAAAAAGAAAAAGATCAGTAAAGTATTGGCACCCACCTGTCCATCATTAGTGCATACACTCCACAGGTGGGATGTGATGTTGAGGAGAAAGAAGATTTCTGGAGTGAGCTACAGTATAGACAAAGTGGTTGTGATTGTCCCCGAAGAAGAAGGATGGAAACAGGGAAAGGGAACAGAGGTGATGAGGAGGTGATGAGTTCAAAGATGAATGTTGAAGGACAAATAATTGTAGATTTTGCAAAAAAAAAAAAGAAAAGTGGCAGTGGTGAATACGAATTTTAAGAAGAAAGACACATACGAGAGTGGTGGAATATGGACTCAGGTGGACTCTCTGCTGTGTAGGAGATGCCACCTGAAGGAGATTAGAGACTGTAAGGTGGTTGCAAAGGATAGTGCAGCTAGACAACATGGGATGGCGGTCTCCAGGATGACTTTGGAGGTACAGAAGAAGAAAATAAGAGTGAGGACCAAATACAGAATTAGATGGCTGAAGGAAGTTTTTTTTGTGTGTGAAATTGAGAGAGAAGATAAGTCAGGTCCTGGGTAGTGGCGTAAAGAGAGGCTGAATGACTTCTCAGCTGCTCCAGAAGTTGTAAGGGAGACAGCTAGGAAGGTATTTGACATGCCATCAGGATGGGGAAAGGAAGAGAGGGAAACTTTGTGGTGGAATGAAGGAGTACAGGAAAGCATCAAGAGAAAGACACTTGCCAAAAGGAACTGTGATAGTAAAAGTGTTAAAGAGAGTACACACTAGTATAAGGAGAAGCAATGTAAGGTGATGTATTTAACAAGAATGCCTGATGAATGGTGAAGAAAATGTTTTAGTTCCAAAGCTTTAGCAGCTACAGAGGCATAAAGATGATGAGTTACACCATGAAGACATGGGAAAGGTTAGTGTTAGCTAGAATGAGAAGAGAGGTGACAATCTGTGAGCAGCAGTATGGCTCCATGAAAAGAAAGATTCATCACGGATGCAGTTGCAAAGAGTAGAGATAGGGAAGGTAGAATAGTTTAAATATTTAAGGTCAACTGGTCAAAGCAATGAGGTGTGTAGTAGAGAAGTGAAGAAGAGCGTGCAGGTAGGGTGGAATGGATGGAGAAGAGGAGCAGGAGTGATCTGTAACAGAAAGGTATCGGCAAGAATGAAAGGGAAAGTTTACAGGATGGTGGTGAGACCAGCAGGTTTAGAGACATTGCCACTGGCAAAAAGACAGGAAGCAGAGCTGAAGGTGGCAGAGCTGAAGAATGGACAGGATTAGGAACGAGTGTATTAGCGCGACACTGCAGAGGGAAAGTCCTACAGTTTGGAGACAAATTTAGGAAGGCATCTTCTAAATACATCTTTATTCCGGCCCCAAAAAGGCTTCAGATTAACTGCTTTGCTTTACATTGCACACACAGACATGTCCATCATATAAAAAATCATTATTACATCGAGTAATTCATTATGAATTGTAGACCTCTACCATGTTTGTGTATCTAAATGAGAATAGACATTGAACCCACACAAAGGTAAAGAGACTATTTACCAGCTGTTGATGGTCTTAAAAACCACACAGAGTTTAAACAGGAAGCTCAAAAAATAAGTGGGAAGGTAAAGTCATTTCCTGTAAACTCAGAGACGCTTACAGCTGCACTTTCTGAATAAATTTAACTTACCAAATCACAAAATAATAATAACTAACAATAACAACAACAACAACAACAACAAAAAAACACTATTAAAGTATATTGAAAACATTATGTAAATGGCTGTTAATAAATGAAATGAAGGGCACTTTTTTGGAATTCTTTCTGTTAAATTTGACCTATAAACCTAAATAAATGTAGGACATTATCTGATGTGGCGTGAAGCATACAGCAAACTGGAAGAATAAAAGCACAATTATATTTAAAGTGAAAAATATATATTTTATTGTATTAATAAATTAAACATAAAAAAGCATAAATATAGATTTTTACTTTATTAATCTTGTATGTTATTAATTAAAACTGGTTTAACTTCAGTGTTCTTGCCCCCCAAAACTGAATGAACAACCTCAAGGTCCATTTAAGGCCACTTTAACTAGATGTGGAAGGTAACTACTGTATATTTACTTAATTAATCAACTTACAGTAAGTACATTTTTTTACATATTCACAAAGAGAGAGAGAGAGAGAGAGAGAGAGAGAGATTATAACATAATGGTTATTGTGAGCTAATACACAGTAACCAGTTTTATAAATTTAAAGGTGAGCACTTTTGTACTTTTTCTCAAGTAGAATTGTAAATGGATGATGTCCATGTTCATTTGAGTAACGTCGTACAGATACAGTAGCTGGAGTACAGGATTAGCATACTTTGCACATCACTGACTTTAGCACACGGTACCTAGCTAACCAAACACTAACCACTTAAAAGCTCATTTATGTCTTTCATAATGTGGGTGCAACTTTATATGACTAATAATTAAAAAAAAGAATCAAACCTGGTGCTCAAACCACATTGCTGAGGTTAATCGTTCGGTTCAGGCTTGGCAGTGAGCTACCATGGCGACAACCAATATTATGTACTGTAGCTTGCTAAATGCTGGCCCACCAAAACCATAAAGGACCGAAGAAATTATCATAAAATGTACACTGCCTGGCCAAAGCAGGGTCTTTTTCAGAAAGGCCTGCACCAAGCAATGAAAAGAGACTGAGAAAGGACTGGAATTGAGTTACGAACACATTATTAAAACCAGGAAAGATAGTGCTGACCTGTCGACTTCACAAAAGGGATGTGGTTGGGAAAAGGAATCAGGAATGAGTGTGACGAGTGGTCACTTGGTGAGGTTGTACTGTATGGTAAAAATGGCCAGTGGATATCAGAGTTATAAAAGTGGGGAAGAGATCAAACAGACACTGTTTTTGTGTTCTTTTAATTAGTAGTGGCTTTCACCTTGGAATGAATTTTTCATATAAATTTCATATTTTCATAATTACATAAGGCCAGGCAGGTTTAAACAGGTAGTTTTTTTTTCCCTTAATAAATTAAATCACCATATAAAAACTGCATTGTAACGACGCGGGTCACGCGAGGGGCAGAGCCGCCCATGAACTGTTCAGAACGGGCAGATCTGCAGGTTGCAGTTCTCACTCATATTCCAGCTGCAACCTTCCAAGTTGCAGCTAAACAGGCAATCAGAGTTATGAACAGGCAAAGGCGCGGCCATTTATACACATCAATACATTATACATTCAACAGACAATCAGCCTGGATGAGTCGCACCAAGCGGCGTGTCTATTTAAGGGTCCTGATACCGGCGCACTTCATGTGATCATTTAGGTAGCACCGGGAAGGTATCAGGGCAAAAGAAAAGAAAAGAAAAGAAAATAAAAAGACAGACAGACAGGAAAGCGCGCAGAAAATTGAGATCCAGAGGCAAAGCCCCAGGTTGGCGAAAGCGAGAGAGAGAGAGAGTGAAAGAGTGAGAGGCACGCAGCAGTTCAGCGTGCGCGCTCAGGTTAAAGTGCACAAAGCACAAACTCTCCTTCTCTCTCCCATAAATCCTCGGTAAGAGCATAGGCCCTGAGAGGATATAGTTTTGTTTTAGTTTCCAGAGCCCCGTCCGTTCTCGCGTAGACGGAGGAGCTCTGTTTATTTTGTGTTTTCAGTTTTCATTTGTTTCCTTTAAGTCTCTAATTAATAATCCCACCCCATCTCCAAACCTGTCATAAGCACTCTCACACACTCCTATTTCATTAACCCCCTCTAAGCCCTGCGTCAGGGCTCTTATCATTAAAAAACATCGCATGGTGCGACTCTCCATACCGCACCATGTAACATGCATTTTGTATTTATTCTCTCTCTCTCTCTCTCTCTCTCTCTCTCTCTCTCTCTCTCCTTTCTATTAATGTACTACATTTAAATTCTATTGTGTGCTTGGGGTTATACATGTCTGGGAATTTGTAAACTTATTAAAAGAAGTACTACTGTAGCTACATTTGATTACATTATTGATTTTTTCGCTTACAAAGACATCTTGTCTGCATTTCTGAATATCTTTACAGACACACAGATAATAATTAGTACAAAAACAGAATAGTTTTAAAATATTAAAGGTTAATTATCTCACATCCCGCATAAACACGTAATAACACAGGGGGACATTACGATGTCTCTGAAGAAGACCTGTTTCGTCTGATTGAACATTGTAACTATGCTGAACTGTTAAAAACTACATTCCATACCCTACATGCGTAATATAACAATGAGGTCAGACCTTTTCTAAGAATTTAGATACACTATGAATAACACAAACAAAATGTATTTAATGGAACATTTGACAACAGGTTTTTGGCGTAATCATAATTATTAGTTTAAAAATAAATAAATAAATAAATAAATAAATCAAATAAAACATGAACACCTGAACTTCATTCAACACAATGCTTTCACTTAAAAAGGGGTCGACGATAAATATAGACAAAGGAACACCAGTACAATGCATTAAACCACTATTACAATCCAATACCTGGCAGCAAGCCATCATTAGCAGAGTCTTTAAGTCCTGTAAGTTGTGAGGTGAAGCCTCCATAAATCAGACTCCATGAATCAGTCCAGCACATCCCACAGATGCTTTAATGGATTCAGGTTTGGAGAATTTGAGGGCCGAGTCAACACCTTAAACTTTTTGTGTTGGTTACACCGTTCCTAAACAATGTGTGCAGTATGTTAGGAACACTATCTCCATGGTGGGGTGTATTTGGTCAGCAACATTGTTAGGTAGGTGGTACATGTCAAAATAGCATCCACATGAATGGCAGGATCCAAGGTTTCCAAGCAGAACGTCACCCACAGCATCACATTGCCTCCACCAGCCTTCTTCCCTTAATGCATCCTGGTGGCTTAGTGCAAGTAGGACGTTGGTGGTGGACACGGGTCATCATGGGTATCTTGACCAGTATGAAGCTACACGACCCCATACGCAACGTGGGGCAGACACAGCTCCATTCTATCGGATCCAACATTTACTTTGTCAGTGGGTGCTTGTTTTTTGTTGTTTGTTTGTTTGTTTGTTTGTTTTTTTTGCATGAATAAGAACTCTATTTTTTAAATGTTAAACCACAGTCTTTGATCTCATCTCATTTGTAGATGACACAGGGGAAGAGCATAATCATTAGAGTAATTGTACAGCAGACAAACATGAGAGGTGTCCTTTACCAATCATTCCACTATCATTTTTATTCCATCAAATCAATGCCAAGTCTGTTACTTGAATATTGCTTTTCATGTTGGTTCTTTAGGTGCTTTATGGACTTTGTTGTATGTACAGTATTTACCCTAAATCTGAATTATTTCAAGTAAATATTTTGGATTCTACAGCACAACTGTGGTATTTAAGCTGCTCTAATTAATACAGCTTTAGCAATACCCAGTGTATTTCACACAGACATTTAATGATACAGCACTGAGTATGTGTATTAGGGTTGATCAGATTGTACTGATAGATGACCTGAACTGCACTCAAAAAAATGAACAAGGCAGGATTTTACATAATATAATTACTTTCAGTATACTGATAATAATCGTATTTGTTGATTTTAAATGTGTTTTTTTTTTTTTTCGATTAAGGTTGATGTAATTTTGTCTCTACTTGACCGTACAAAGTCCTAATACGTTGTCTAAACATGAAACATTCATGTTAAGTCAACATTTCATACATACAGCAGGGGGCAGTAGCGAGACGCCAGCTGTCATGAACCGCTAATGAAACAGAAGAGCAAGACGAATCAAACTACACCTGCGCAAAGTGAATGACTTTCCGCCTGCGTGCGTTACGTTTTGTCCGTTTTTCACAGAGGGAGGTCAACACCCGAAAAAGGTAAGAGTTTTCCTCAGATATTTGTATTTTTTTTCACCTATATATATAATTAGTATTTATCTTTGGCCTGCTTCTGTAGTTTTAGAGAGGCCTAGTGTTTTAGACTGAAGTTAGCCAGCTAACGGATTTAGCCACGTCGGTTCACTGCATATCTTTGCATTATTTGGTGAAAAGTATATAAGTACAGTAGATAAGTATATATAGCAGAAGTAACGGTACCGATGGGCTCTTAAGAATATCACAATATCCATTTAGCCTTCAAAAATGATAAGATAAAGCTGCTATTAGATGGCCTCAGATCACCGGTGTACTTAGGAAAGTGTTTTCAAGTTTGTGAGAAATCAGTGTGGACCAAAAGTTAGTGATCAAATACTAAACAACATTTACAGGGAAAAATGCAAACAGGCTCTTTGGACTTCTGTATTAGTCTAGTGATTTCATTTTTGCTTTATTTTTTGGGTGTAACAATAGGCTACAGATGGCCATGCTGCAGAGAGGATCTTGAACATGTTGTATTTGGCTTCCACAGCATCAGTGTTGAGGGAGGTGATGCCACGACCCCTCCAGTGGTTGAAGTGCTTCACGACTTGGGAGACATCGCTACTGCATGTGCGCTCTTAATAGGTCTAATATATCCAGTGAACCTCAGAAACTGAAAACATTGTTTGAGGTCCTGCAGAAGATCTTCCTCCAGCTGGATGCTACCAGACTTTCACCAAAGGTACAGATGCTTCAAAACAAACTTTATGAGTAAACAAACATCGAGCACTTGAGTTTGTAAAGTTCCATATGAAGGCCTTTTTTCACTTACTGAAAATGTTTGGATGTTTTGTTTTGGATGCAATATATTATTATAAAAGAAAAACTAAAAAAAAAAAAAAAAAGATGATGTTGCATATTGTGTACAGTATGTCTTTTGTATTGTTGGACCATAATTTTCTCAATTTCTCGATTCCTGTGCTGCATTTCAAACAGTGTCAATTGTTATTAACATACTTGTGCCAGTAATGTTGTTGTGAATAAAGGCCCTTACAAATGTTAGTTGAGTTTACTAAAGTCATTTGTGTGGAACTTGTTGACAAGAAAAAATTAATTAAACCCAACATTTAATTTTTTTGAGTGTGTGAATTAGATTCTTAGTGTTTAATGAAAGTATGGCACCTGTTATAAGTTGTTCCCTAATAAAAATGGTGTATTACATATTTACTGCCTCTGGAATTGTCTTTCAGGTTCACTAAAGCATGGGAAAATAGGGCTGGTAGACATTATGCTATAACATCTAGTTGTAGTTACATGACTAAATGGGATTCATTGAAATCGATGTAAACATATAGGATTAACATCAAGGAATAAATTTTGTATAGCATGAATAGTTGAAGTTCAACAAAAGAAATTAAGTTAAATAGAAATATTTAAATAATGTTCAATCAAAGTTAGCTGCTCATGGTAAATGAACACGAATATTTCAAGTTGGTTTAACACCATCCAATGTTGTTAAGATAATGTGGTGTAATTATGTGGAACCACTGTCCACGATTGAATCATGTTCGACCAAAGTGCTATTTTTTTTTATTTTTTTCAGTGTGTCCTACTAGGACTGCTATGTCACGATCACTGAACTCACTGAAATCATTCAGTCATTGACTATGAATCCAAACTGATTTGAGATCAGCAACTTCCGCATACGGTCACTTCTGAAGATTTTGGAACAGCTGATTCTTTTGTTTTTGCTAAACACTGAAGACATTTTGGTTTGAGAACAAAAGATGAATATTAAATGATAGATCAGAATTTCTCCTTTCATTGATGCTTCCATGCTGTTTAAAATATCAATTTAGTTCTGCACCATTTACATTCTAATTTTCACATGCTCCCTTTGAAGGTGTGTGTGTGTGTGTATCACTATTGTATAAGTGGAGTTACATTTATTTACATTATTGCAGAATGCCAACACTGAACATTCACTCGCCTAGAGATCTATAAATAATAATTAGTAGAATCAACCGAGCAGATTTATTATTTAGCTTTAAAACACTGATTAAACCATTTTATATTTGTTTATACATTCACTGTATGAGACTGAAGAACATTTGAGGGATCGCAAGAAAATGTATAAAAACCAAACGCCTCTTTTTCCCCAAGGGCTATTCCGCTTAATTGAATGCATATAGGATTTAAATAATAAATTAATCAATACAATAGACAATTCACTGGATCCAGCAGGTGGCAGCGGAGTGACACTGTACATCTGCTACATACAATAAAATAAAATATAATTAATATTCAGTCATTTGTATAAATGTCTACAGTCTTTTTTTATAAAACATTAAATTTAATAAAGTCAATATCAATAATGTACTTTCACGAATAGAACAGGAAACTGTTGATCTTCATTCCAGATTAATTCATTAGTACTCTATCTACAGTACCAGTCAAAAGTTTAGGACACAAGTTTAGGTATATTTTCCACATTCTAGAACAATACTTCAAAACTATAAAATAACACACACGTCATTATGTAATTAAGTACCAACAAAAACAACAAGACATGGTCAGCTGTTCTGCACTGTAAACCCTAATGCTTAATAAGTAATTAAACATATTGAGTAGTGTTAACTTAAACAATTACAATTAGTTCAAATTAATAGACCTTGTTGAGTATTTAGAACTTTTTGGTATTTCAGTTTGTAGAAATGACACTTTTCAAGTTAGCTGAACAAATTTGATATTTTAAGCCACAGTAACTGTCTTCTTAAAGTTCCACCAACTTAAAATCTTTCAGCCTAGTGATTTTGTGTCTGACATCATCAATGCACATGTAAACTGCCCACATTAAATTGTTTTAATCAAGATGGTGTATTGTTCTGTCTTCACATGATGCTGTAAGTATAATCTTTACAAATCTGGGCACCAAAAAAAAAACAGGGAACTGGTGGTTCAGTGAGAGGTGTTTCGCCTGCCATGTGAAAGAGCCAGGTTCACTTCCCAGCCACTGGATGAAGTGCCTGTCCCATGCCCAGATAAAAATGGGAGGGTTGTGTTCAGAATGGCATCTGGCGTAAAAACTTGTGACAAACCGCTGTGGCGACCCATTGCCAGGAGCAGGCGAAAGACCAACAACAATTTATTTAATTTGCAACAACTAAAAAAAATGATAGTATGAGTTAGGCTACTTACTGTAGTAATTCAAGTAAATAACGATTAATATGAATGAGTACAACAAACTCAAAAACTAATTAAGTTCTGTTTACTTAAAATTGGAAACATCATTGCTTAAAAAATTTGATGTAACTGATTACCTCAAATTCTTTGAGTTTTGCCAATGTAACAGGTATAGAAAGCTGTTGGAGTTTAATACAAAATTGTATGAATTTACACAAAATTGTTCATTTCAATACCTGATACAAGTGCCTATCTGAGTTAAGTCCTTTTCCTTTTAAAATTCTGTGATGTCACCTAAAGCCAGCACAACTTCCTGTTTTGTCCCCTCCTCTTCCCTTTTCCTGATGAAACTGTGTGGAAGAGGTATGTCATTTCTGTTTCCTGCTATCTAATTTATTCTCTATTTTTATTATTCATTTTATGTCTATATTTTCACTCCAATCTGTGTATAATGTTATTTCGCGTATTTGCATCATTATTTTCTGCCATTTTTAAAATTTTTTCTTTTGAGTTTTATTAATAATTATGGCCTAAGCATGTGCAGATCAAGCACGTGATGTACATCATTTATTTTATAGAGGAAACAAGGGCAAATCAAACTCAGAGGCTGTCTGTGTTTTGTGTCAGAGATTAAAGGCTTCCAGTGAACCGCCTCCTGTGTCTAATTCACACAACTGAAAGTGCAGTTTTAACTGGAGTGACCGGTTACACGTGGTGCCGTGACCCTTTGGATTTTACATGGTCGGCTGCTCGCCTCTCACCGGAAGTGCTGCTTCGATAAACTGCGCATGGGGTGCGCGTTGCCTCAGAGCCACCGGAGGAGTGTTTCGCCAGTTGCAGAAGCCACCTCGCGTTTTTGTCTCGTCTCCTGATTTCATCTCGTCCATTGCTCATCGTTGGGTGTTTTTGCTCGAACACTTAGACTCAATGAGGTATGGTGGAAAACTGTTTTGGCTTTTATCAGTGATTATTCAGCGTCTATGTGTCTTTGAAAGGCATTGAACTGTTTAGCAGCACATTCAACGCGACTGAGTTTGCTAACTGTTTTCGTGCTGCTCCACTTTCATTATTATTTTTTTTTTTACGTTTTGGTACTGTGCTCACGCTGCTGTTTTAGTGATTGTCGCGTGTGGATTTTTTTCTTTTTTTCTACTCTGTACAGCATTGTACTGAGCTTTTAATTATTTTATAAGAGTCCTAGTGCATGGGTGTTTCTGCAGAGTGCACATACATTCATCTATGTAAGGTTGTGATTTAATTTTTTTTCTTTTCCTGTTTTTTTTTCAGACAGTTATTAAATTTCTCTTTGTGATCTCTACTTTAATTAAGTCATGTTTGAGGACACTGTTAGTCAGGATGATTTTAGTCCTCTGCGGCAGCCCAGTGCTGTGTTCTCAGTAGGTAGGGGTAGAGGGACTATACTTCATCGTACAGAGAACTTGTATGAAGTTTCACCTTTATGTTTTGGTAGGGGGAGATCTTTCTTTAATGCTAAAACTGACTAAGCGCATGCATCTGATTCAGCTATTAGTGCCTCAGTGAGCCCAACTGCTTGTTCCACCCCTTTTACGTGCCCAAATATTGGTCGTGTTATCACTGAGTCCCTAGGGGGTATTATCTCTGATTTGGCACAGAAAATTGGTGAGAGCATTTCAACCAGTCTCAATTTAACACAACAGCCGACCTTCATGCAGTCCATGCCAAATGTGCAGCATTCTAGTGGATGTGTTGATGCTTGTAAGCTGAAAGTTATTGTGTAACATGATGTTACGCCTCCACCATTCTTCAGAGGTGATAAAAGTGATTCATTTACTGTGCATGAATGGGAAGACATGATGCGCACTTATCTGAGCAGTAGGAAATGTGTTGATGATGCTGAGGCCTGTGATTTTATTTTAGCTAGATTAGCAGGAAAAGCGAGGGATGTAGTTAAAGTGTCCTTGCAGTAGCCTTCCTGGACCAACTGCTGCAGTGCCCCCTAGCACAGTGTTTGATATTCTAAAGCGTAATTTCAGCGAGTTAACATATTCAAATATGCCTATGGCTAATTTTTACAACACACTTCCCAAAGTGGATGAGAGTCCAATGGACTATTGGATAAGGCTGAATAAGGCAATCGATGTGGCTGATGAGTGTTTGCGTGGCCGGGACAAATGCGTTGAAGACCCAGCAGCTGAAGCTGTTATGATGTTTGTCTCTCACTGTCCAGATCCTGGACTTGCCTTGTCTTTTCAGTTCAAGCCTGCTGAACAGTGGAGTGCGGCCGAGGTTCAAGAGCGGCTGGATTGTCACCGTAGGGACTTGAAAAGAGCTTCTATTAGAACTCAACGCAACTCACCTGTGTCAGCTTGCCGTCAGAATACTGTGACGGTCTGTGATGATCCAGTATCCAGTCCTCCGAAACAACCTGAGCTCCCGTCACGTCAGCCACTAAGTTCCACTGTTCAGCTAAACCCCAATGCTGCCCCTTTTGTTTCGAATACTGATGCGCAACAGCTGTTTGACATGATGGGTAAAGTTTTAGCACTATGTACTGCCTCACTGTCAACATCCAACCCTGCATGTCCTAGCAAATCCTCAGTCTCAAAGCCCAACGTTAGTCCAGCATGTAGAGTGTGTCAGTCTAAGGAGCACACAACGTATACTCACTGTATGCGCCAGAGGCTTTGTCGTAACTGCCTCAAACCTGGACACTATAAGATTAACTGTACCAGGGCAGCAGACCCTGAACTACTTCCTCCTCCCATGCAGTTAAACTAAACAGCCCCTGCACGGAGGGGGCTAGCGTGGGCGGTGGCGAACTTCTAAAAGATGCGTTTGACCCACGAGAAGTTTTTGTGAATAGTTGTAAGTTGTTGTCACCTGACAAAACAGTGGTGTATGTGGGATCTCAGAAAATTGATGGAGCTAGTGATCTGTTTAATGCTTCTGTGACTGTCAGTTGCCAATCCGTACTTAATGGGTTGCTTGATTCTGGCAGTATGGCTTGCACCCTGAGTACAGAAGGTGAATCCAAGTTATGTGCTGATGGTGTTCTCCCACAGCCCTCAGTGATTCCCAGTAACATGGTCCTAGTTGGCTGTGTTGGTCTTACTGTTCATCCTAAATGCACGTATGATCTGGAAATCGAGGTATGTGGGCTTAAGTTCATTGTGCCTACTTTGGCAGTACCTGGACAGAAGGATGAGTTCATTATCGGCAGTAATGTCATCAAACATGTGCTTCGGAAGATGAAAGATGAAAAGAAATACTGGGAGCTAATTTCCAGTCAAAGCGGCAACTCTGAGTGTGAGGAATTTCTTGAGCTATTAAGCTGTACTTCTCGTTGGTCTGGCTCAACTCGACCTGAAAAACTTGGCTCTGTTAAGCTTCGTCAGGCAGTTACTTTGCTTCCCGGGTGTGAGCACCTTGTCTGGGGAAAATTGCCTGGTAACACTCGTATTTCCCTTGGTAGCACCGTCATTGTTGAACCCACCACGTCGCGTTCAGCACCCCTTCATGTTCTTGTTGGGCGTGTGGTGTCTCCTTTGTGGGGCGATTGATGGGTGTCAATGAAAATATTAAATCCCACCCAGTCTCCAATAACTCTTCGTCGTAACACCAAGCTGGCTGACGTATCCCCTTGTTTGGCGGTGGAGGATGTTCCTGTCACACAAGGTCTGTGCAGATCTCACAATGTGACTGATTCAACTTTCACCAAGCCCTTTCCATCTGTAGACCCAATGCAATTGCTGCGCGAGTGTGGTTTGGAGGACATTGATGGGTGTGAGGTCTCAAAGTCATGTAAGGAAGAGTTAGCAAGTCTTATTGTGTCATATTGTGACATTTTCTCTAGAGACAGGCTTGACTGTGGAGAGGCGAAAGATTTTGTCCACAGGATCCATCTGTGCGATGAGAGTCCTTTTTGTCTACCCTATCGCAGAATTCCTCCTGCCCATTACCACAAGTTAAGAGAGGTTCTTTCTGACATGGAGGAGAAAGGGATCATTAGTAAGTCCATCAGTGAGTACGTGTCTCCCTTGGGTATGGTCTGGAAGAAAGATGGCTCTCTAAGGGTTTGTACTGACTTTCGCTGGCTTAATGCGAGGACTATCAAGGATGCTCATCCTTTGCCTCATCAGGCAGATTGCTTAGCTGCTCTTGGCGGCAATCTTCTGTTCAGCTCTATGGATTTAACATCAGGATTTTACAACGTTCCTCTCCATGTGGCTGATCGGCACTACACAGCGTTCACAACGCCCATGGGCCTATATGAATATAACCGTCTTCCCCAAGGCCTGTGTAATAACCCAGCATCCTTTATGCGCATGATGCTCAGCATATTTGGTGATCTCAACTTTTCCAGCCTCCTTTGTTATCTTGACGACTTACTTATTTTCGCCCGTTTCGAACAGGAGGCCTTAACACGCTTGGAAGTGGTGTTTTCACGGTTGCGGATGAGTAATTTGAAGTTGGCTCCGAAAAAGTGTCACTTTCTCAGGCGCTCTATCAAATTTCTTGGCCGTGTGATCAGCGGTTCTGGTGTGTCCGTAGATGAAGACAAAGTAGTGGTATTTTCTGCTTTTCAGAAAAAAAAGACCTGATGAAAGAGGATGGCTCCACACCTTCCCCAAAGAAAATTAGATTATTTCTGGGCATGGTCCTTTACTACCAAAGCTTCATCCCTGGATGTTCACGGATCGCAAAGCCACTGTTTAATTTGACAGATCCATCTGTGCGATGAGAGTCCTTTTTGTCTACCCTATCGCAGAATTCCTCCTGCCCATTACCACAAGTTAAGAGAGGTTCTTTCTGACATGGAGGAGAAAGGGATCATTATTAAGTCCATCAGTGAGTACGTGTCTCCCTTGAATATGGTCTGGAAGAAAGATGGCTCTCTAAGGGTTTGTACTGACTTTCGCTGGCTTAATGCGAGGACCATCAAGGATGCTCATCCTTTGCCTCATCAGGCAGATTGCTTAGCTGCTCTTGGCGGCAATCTTCTGTTCAGCTCTATGGATTTAACATCAGGATTTTACAACGTTCCTCTCCATGTGGCTGATCGGCACTACACAGCGTTCACAACGCCCATGGGCCTATATGAATATAACCGTCTTCCCCAAGGCCTGTGTAATAGCCCAGCATCCTTTATGCGCATTATGCTCAGCATATTTGGTGATCTCAACTTTTCCAGCCTCCTTTGTTATCTTGACGACTTACTTATTTTCGCCCGTTTCGAACAGGAGGCCTTAACACGCTTGGAAGTGGTGTTTTCACGGTTGCGGATGAGTAATTTGAAGTTGGCTCCGAAAAAGTGTCACTTTCTCAGGCGCTCTATCAAATTTCTTGGCCGTGTGATCAGCGGTTCTGGTGTGTCCGTAGATGAAGACAAAGTAGTGGTATTTTCTGCTTTTCAGAAAAAAAAGACCTGATGAAAGAGGATGGCTCCACACCTTCCCCAAAGAAAATTAGATTATTTCTGGGCATGGTCCTTTACTACCAAAGCTTCATCCCTGGATGTTCATGGATCGCAAAGCCACTGTTTAATTTGACAGATCCATCTGTGCGATGAGAGTCCTTTTTGTCTACCCTATCGCAGAATTCCTCCTGCCCATTACCACAAGTTAAGAGAGGTTCTTTCTGACATGGAGGAGAAAGGGATCATTATTAAGTCCATCAGTGAGTACGTGTCTCCCTTGAATATGGTCTGGAAGAAAGATGGCTCTCTAAGGGTTTGTACTGACTTTCGCTGGCTTAATGCGAGGACCATCAAGGATGCTCATCCTTTGCCTCATCAGGCAGATTGCTTAGCTGCTCTTGGCGGCAATCTTCTGTTCAGCTCTATGGATTTAACATCAGGATTTTACAACGTTCCTCTCCATGTGGCTGATCGGCACTACACAGCGTTCACAACGCCCATGGGCCTATATGAATATAACCGTCTTCCCCAAGGCCTGTGTAATAGCCCAGCATCCTTTATGCGCATTATGCTCAGCATATTTGGTGATCTCAACTTTTCCAGCCTCCTTTGTTATCTTGACGACTTACTTATTTTCGCCCGTTTCGAACAGGAGGCCTTAACACGCTTGGAAGTGGTGTTTTCACGGTTGCGGATGAGTAATTTGAAGTTGGCTCCGAAAAAGTGTCACTTTCTCAGGCGCTCTATCAAATTTCTTGGCCGTGTGATCAGCGGTTCTGGTGTGTCCGTAGATGAAGACAAAGTAGTGGTAATTTCTGCTTTTCAGAAAAAAAAGACCTGATGAAAGAGGATGGCTCCACACCTTCCCCAAAGAAAATTAGATTATTTCTGGGCATGGTCCTTTACTACCAAAGCTTCATCCCTGGATGTTCACGGATCGCAAAGCCACTGTTTAATTTGACAGCTGGCCAAAAACGGTTGGTGAAAGGCTCTATTAATCGAAATCGAGCAGGAACTTTCCGTGAGTTGTCTCCCCAAGACTGGACTCCTGAATGTGATGTTGTTTTTGAGGGGTTGAAAAAAGCCCTTTTTGAGAGCGTAGTACTTGCTCACCCTGACTTTGAGCATCCCTTTATTCTTTGCACTGATGCATCATTAGATGGCCTGGGTGCCGTGCTTTCTCAAGTTCCCCCTGGTGAGGATAAAGCACGTCCAATAGCCTTCGCCAGCAGGTCCTTGAGCCGCAGCCAAGCCAATTACCCTGCACATAGACTGGAGTTCTTGGCTCTCAAATGGTCCATATGTGACAAGTTCAGCCACTGGCTTAAAGGCCATGAGTTCACTGTGTGGACTGATAACAATCCGCTCACATATATCATGACAAAACCTAAATTAGACTCATGCGAGCAGCGCTGGGTTTCAAAACTTGCCCCGTACAATTTTAAGATCTAGTACGTTCCTGGAAGATTAAACTTTGTGGCAGATGCACTCAGTCGCGACCCGTTCACCAAACCAGTAAGCCAACGACTCTTGTCTGAGCCTTATTCTGAACTGTTGAAACATGTAAACAGTGTGGAAAATGGTTCCGTGCAGAAGCCATTCAATCTGACATGCCAGACACAAACACTTGACACTGAACTCGAACAAAGCTGTGAAATGGATTTTTCCATGACTGCTGAGGATGTGTCATCCATTTTGTCATCTTGTGGTGATTGGGATGCAGGCGCTCTCTCCAGAGCAACATTCCTGGCTGACCACGTGAGCCCTCTTGTTCTCGACGGCCAAGATGTCATCCATTGTCTGAACTGCAAAGTCATCAACACAAAGATCCAGTAGTTTCAAGGGTGGCTTTTTATATTAGTAGGAAGTGCAGACCTTCCAGACGTGAGCGTGCAAATGAGGGTTTGCATTTTTTGAGATTGTTGAGGCAGTGGGACAAATTCATTTTGCTTAATGGTATTTTGTACAGAGCCATCAAAGATCCTCTCACAAGGCATAAGAAATTTCAGTTTGTTCTGCCTGATTCCCTGAAACAGCGAGCTCTCTCTGATGTTCATGATCTGGCTGGTCACCAAGGGCAGCCACGTACCCTATCTTTAGCCCGCCAGAGGTTTTATTGGTCCGGAATGGAACGTGATGTGCGTGATTATGTTAAGACTTGTACCTGTTGTGTGCTGAGTAAAACTCCAGAACTGGCAGCAAGAGCACCCTTGGAGAGCATCAAGACCACTTGGAGCTTGTTTGTATTAAGTTCTGGGCTGCTGAAAATAGGCACAATAAATCTGTTGATGTCCTGGTAATCACAGATCACTCCACCAAGCTAGCACACGCTTTTCCTTGTCAAAATCAATCTGCTAAGAGTGTTGCGAAGAAACTTTGGGATGGCTTCCCCAAGCGTATCCATTCAGACCAGGGTGCCAGTTTTGAGAGCGAGCTGATAGCAGAGCTGCTTCTTCTTACCGGTGTTGACAAATCACAAACTTCTCCATGCCATCCAATGGGGAACGGTGGAACTGAAAGGTTTAACAGAACATTGGGTAACATGTTAAGATCACTTCCTAATAGATCAAAACAAAAGTGGCCGCAGTTAGTGCAATCTATGACTTTCGTGTATAACTGCACTGCCCATGAAACAACTGTTTTTTGCCACGTTTTATCTAATGTTTGGTAGGGTTCCGAGATTGCCCGTTGACCTGATGTTTCAAAGTGTTCTCCGTGATGAGTCTATCTGTGATTATAATGACTATGTTCAATCTCTCATCAGAGACCAGCAGTCTGCTATGGGGCTGGCTCAAAAGAACTCTACTGCAGAACACAAGCATCAGTCTGACCAATATAACAAGAAGGTCAATGGTCTACCTTAGTCAGTTGGTGATCAAGTTCTCACTGCTAACAAAGGTTGTAGGGGTAAACGGAAGCTTGCCGATAAATGGGAGCCCACCATGTATTACATTGTTTCCTCCATCCCATATTTTATAGAGGAAACAAGGGCAAATCAAACTCAGAGGCTGTCTGTGTTTTATGTGTCAGGTATGTTAAAGTTTTTTGTACTTAATTGTTAAATTTATTTACATATGTTGAATTATTCTTGCTGTTATTCTCTTCCCTTTTCCTGATGAAAATGTATAGAAGAGAGGAAACAAGGGCAAATCAAACTCAGAGGCTGTCTGTGTTTTATGTGTCAGAGATTAAAGGATTCCAGTGAACCACCTCCTGTGTCTAATTCACACAACGGAGAGTGCAGTTTTAACTGGAGTGACCGGTTACACCAACTTATTCGGGTTTACAGTGTAGATGTCCGTACAGGTGTGTCTCTGACAACCTTTAAACGATGACTCAAGATGCATCTGTTTCTTTAATCCTTGGACTACCCCCCAAACAAAAAAACCCTTCCCAGTTGTGTTGGACTGATGGGACTTAATTAGTAAACTAGTAACCCAGTGTAAGTATCTATCCACACTGTAAACCCGAAAAAGACACAAAATCGCTAGGCTGAAAGATTTCAAGTTGATGGAAGTTTAAGGAGACAGTTACTGTGGCTTAAAAAATCAAATTTGTTCAGCTAACTTGAAAAGTGTAATTTCTACAAACTCATAAATATCAAAAGGTTCTAAATACTCATCATGGTCTATTAATTTGAGGAAGTTGGTTCCATCACCTAGGTGCCGGAACAGAAAAAAGGATGAATGTCATCCTCAAACCCTGAGAAATGGTGGGACCAGTGAGCAGTGCTGGAGTATCGGAGGGAACGTGGTTCGGTGTGTGGTGTGATTAAAGCTGAGAGGTAAGTGGGTGGTGGGGTTTTGAATTTGATGCGGGTGGTTTCAGGAAGCCAGTGCTTTCAGGAAGCCCTAATATTGTTATTGTTACAATAAAATAAAGTAGAAATATGTACAATTTTAAAAGAATGAACTGTATAAAGAAACTGTGTAAAGTATATGGAATGTGCAATGTGCAGACAGAAGTAGAACAGGGTTGTCATGGAGTGTGAAATAAAATGATGAACAGCAGTGGTATTGTCCACCTATAAAGTGCTCAAGATGTAGTGCATCTTGCTATTGCACATGATAGTTCAATAGCAGTCCTCATGTATATGTAAACAGAACCTGAAATGTGCAGCATATATTTTCTGTGTACTGCAGTTCTGTGCAATGTGCAAACATACAATGTTCAAATGTTCAGAGTGGTTGGTTTTTGGTGTGCTCCAACAAGTGTGTACAGGAAACATAGCAAGTCCAGTCAGTTGAGCCCTGTGGTATGAAGCTTCTCCTCAGCCTCTCTGTGTTGGACCTCAGGGAGCAGAAGCGCTTTCCTGACCTCAACAATAAGAACAGTCCATTGATGGGATGGCTCTGGTCCTTCACTATCTTACTGGCCTTGGTCCAACACAGCTTGCTGTTGATTGAGTGCAGGTCAGGGAGCTTGGTACAGATGAGGCGCTTAGCTGATTGCACCGACTCAAGAGCGCAGAGCTTGTCTGTCCTGCATGGTGCTGTTCCCGAACCAGGTTGTGATGTTTCCCATTAGGATGCTCTCTATAGTGCAGGAGTGAAAGTTCCGAAGAACCGTAGAGGGCAGTCTAAAGTAAAGGTGGTAGAGACACTGCCAGGCCTTTTTCACCATGTTGCTGATGTGACAGTTTATGAATGCAGAGGTATCTGAAGTTGTCCACTCCCTCCACTGGGTTCTCATTGATCACGGGGGTCTGGCAGTTCCTCTCCTGCATTGTACTGAAGTCCACTATCAGGTCCTTTGTCTTGCTGATGTTCAGGAGGAGGTTATTCCTCTGGCACCAATTCTCCAAATTTCTAATCTCCTCCAGGTAGGCCATCTTATTATTGTTAGAGATCAGGCCCACCACAATGGTGTCGTCAGCAAACTTGATGGTGGTGCAGTCATATGTGTGCAATGAGTACAGCAGGGGGCTTAGGACACAACCCTGGAGGGCTCCAATGCTAAGGGTGAGGGAGGCTGACATGTCTGCCCATCCATATTGCGTGTGGTCTGCCAGTTAGGAAATTGAAGATCCAGTGAGACAGAGATGGGCTGAGTCCTAGGTGCTCCTGCTTGGTGGCAAGTGTGGAGGGAATTATAGTGTTAACCACTGAAATCTAGTTGACAAGTAGCATTTTAACATAATTCCCCTTTCTAGTGTCCAGGTGAGTGAGTGAGTGAAAGAGGTGTGAGCATCATCTGTTGAGTGGTTTAGATTGTAAGCAAACTGTAGTGGATCTAGTGTGTTTGGTAGTGAAGAGATGATGAAGTCTCTGATGAGTGGCTCAAAGCACTTACTACTGAAGTCAGGGCTACAGAGTGGTAGTTGTTGAGGGAAGCTGGATGGGGTTTCTTTGGGACAGGAACAATGATAGACTCTTTAAAGCATGTGAGGATTACCAATTGGAATAAGGAGAGGTTGAATATTTTTGTGAACACAGGTCTAGCTGATGTGCATGGGTTCTGATGACTCGACCTGAGATGCTGTCTGGATCTGCTGTTTTCCTGGTGTTCACTCTCCTGAAGTCTCTCCTCATGTGATGCTCAGAGATGATGAATGCATTTCCGGTGTTGGCATTCTCGTCGTTTCTGTAGCATTAGCTTTAGCATCATTAGCTGCAGCCAAGAACCGAGTGTCAAAAGGTGTCATTTGTCAGAGACACATCCAAATTGTCATACCGGATGTTCATAGTCTGTTATTGTCCTTAGTCCCTGCCACAGGCTCTTAGAGTCACTCTGTTGGAGGAATGACTCTAGTTTACTTCCGTAACGCTGCTTCTTCTCCTTCACCACTTTCCGAACGTTGTATAATGCTGCCTTGTATGAGTCCATGTCAACCGACGCAAGTCCTGCATTATAGGCGCTGGCGCAAGATCTCAGACAATAGTGGATGGTTTTATCTACTATCATATACATGGCTTCTGATTAGGAAACATTCTGATTCCTTTCATCTCATTAATTTTTTGCACAGTATCATCCACTAGTTTCCTGATGAATCCTATAACTGCTCCTGTAAACACATTGATGTTATCAAAGCTGCGCCAAAACATGTTCAAGTCTGCGTCATTGAGTCCTGTAGAGTAGCCACTGATAGGTCCGGCCAGCATGTGACTTCCCTCTGAGCTGGAGCTTCCTGTTTGAGTCTTTGTTTATATTTTGGCATGAGGAAGATATGATATGGTTGGATTTTCTCAATGGGGGGCGAGATTGTGTCTTTGAGTGTTGTCTAACAATGGTCCAGTGTCCTTTCACCCCTGGTGGGGCAGGTGATGTGCTGACAAAAGTTTGGTGTCCTGGTCTTGTGCCTGGGACTGTGTCAGTGCATACACAGTCTTGAAGATCTCTGAGCCTCATTTAGCAAAATGAATGAATCTTTTTTTCGAGTCATTTCGTTCATTTTAGCAAAATGTAATTAAAATGTTACGTGTTACTTCCCTAACATCTACTACTTACGCAATTGGTTCATCACTCAACAAACAAGACAAAACTATAATGTTAGAAGAGAAAGGAAAGATCAATTATTTATTTACATGGGTTGTTAGTCTTAAGCTGTTTTATGGGGCTGTAATGTGATGAACAAATGACTCGAAAAATCTGAAGACTTGCAAGGTGAAATAATCAGTTCTCTGGCTCAGACTGCATTGGTTAAGTGTGGGGCTGTCACGTAATGAACAAATGACTCGGAAACCTGAAGACTCAAAACAGATTATCTATTTCCTCTACAGAACCTTTGATATTCCTCATGGACGACCCCAAGATGACTCATTCTTCCCGAGTCACACTTAAGATTCGTGCAAAATGAATGAATCTTTCAAGAAGGACCTATCACTACTACTGTGTGTGTGTGTGTGTGTGTGTGTGTGTGTGTGTGTGTGTGTGTGTGTGTGTGTGTGTGTGTGTGTGTGTGATGACTGAATGAAACACGCAGCATAAATATTGCTATGTCAGTTATGAGAGAGAATTTAATTTGGAATTAATTTTATTAAATTTGTTAGCAGTTTCTTGGATGAGTAGGTACCACACTCAAGTCTGCAGTGTGTCTTATTATTAAAACAATTAAATAGATGGATATTAGCAATTTAATTTTAAAGTTGTAGTAATTTTTTGTTTAAAATCAATTTTTAGGAGTGCTATTTAAAGTGTGTTTTCTGAGTAAAGGTCTGACCTCAAGTTTCTACTGAACTGTGTGTTTGATGTCCTGTTCAGAGTATGCGGTTAACACCATGAATAGGTCTCACATCCTTGCACATTAAGATATGATGTAAAGAAAGCATTGTGTTAAACTAAATGTGTGTGTATGCCAACAATGCTGAATTAAAATAAATTAAGAAGGAAAACTGTCATCAGCACTGACAGAGTTTTCTGTAAATAAATTGTAAATGACCATTTATCTTTCCTGTCCAGCTCGCTCCGTTTCGTCTTCTCAGTGTGTTTAGTGCTAGTAAGTGCTTGTTTTCGTCCTTCAGTCTGCTTTCTTTTTAGCATCTGTGTAAAGAAATGAATGTGATTTGTATAAAATGATGAATGTACACAGGTCTGTGTGCACTTTATAAGAATTATATAACATGAGCGGATTAGTGGACAGATAAAACACAGAACAGGATGTAGTAGCATGTGGCAGAAATCCAGCTGCACTCGTTGTCAGATTGCTGGAGAGAATGTGTGAGAAATGGACAAACTCCACTCTACATTTATTCTACAGAAACTTTTCGGTGAGTTCATACACACATTAGTAAATAAACAGATAGTAAAGTGTAAATGATGAATAAATCCCTGTAGTTGTGAGAGTTTGTGTAGTGTTCAGGCTGGGCGAGTGATTATTTCTTTACACCGTGTCTCGTTCAGATGTCAGATCTGTCCATCCTGGAGAGAACATCACTCTGCCCTGTACTATCACTAATTATCCTGAGATATCGTGGTATCGACTGAGATATGATGAGGTGAAGCTGCTGATATCTGCTGAGGAATGGAAGCTGAATCAAACCTATTTTCTCACTTATAAAGTGAATGAGAGTCACATTAATGTAACACAAAGCAGCAGTTCAGTCAGTTTAGTGATTATTGAAGTCAGAGAGACAGATCTGGGGTTTTATTACTGTGGAGGTCGAAATGATGCGAGACACACAGTTTGGAAAACCCATCAGGCTCAACTTTACACTTTTAAAGTTTCCCTTTGAGTACTAATACAAGCCTTAATTTTTAATAAACAAACAGTAAAATTTATCACACCTGACACTCGATATAAACTATAAAGTTATGTTTATGAATCTTTGGATTCGTGTCTGTTCATTTTGTTCAACAGCACTTCAAAATGTGTTCTAGTCCAGCTGGATTTAAGGGTTTAAAAAACACAAAACACAAGTATAGTGATGCAATCCTGATCAGAGGCCAATAGAAGGTTATTTACTACTTTAACAAGTGCGTCTCTGTGCTGTGATGAGGCCTAAATCCAGTTCGTTTATGCTATTTCTATGTAGATATGAACATAGCTCCTGTGCTACTATATTTTCCAGAATCTTAGAGATAAAGGGGAGGTTTGATATCGGCCTATAATTGGACAGGTGGCAAGGTCAGGTTTTTTGATTAGTTGTATAATAACTGCTAATTTAAAGGATTTGGGAACATACCCACTACTGAGTGAACAGTTAATTACTTTCAACAGGGGTTCTGTTATTGCTGGTACTATCTGTTTGAGAAAATGTGTCGGTATAGGATCTAATATACAGGTTGACAATTTTGAAGAAGAGATGAGTGAAATTAGTTCATTCTCTTCAAGTGGAGTAAAGTATTCTGGATTCTGATTCTCCACTTTGCCCCGACTTTTGCACAGCGACAGCGTCCACTCAGCTAATGAAAGCCCAGAAGTGTTTAATGGTTAAGGAATGGTGGCGCGTCAGTTCTCAGTAAGTTAAGGCAAATGAAAACTGCTATTAGTTTGGCTTTGCAGTCACTAATGCTTATCTACGAGTGTTATATCTGTTAACTTATCTGTATGAAAAATTTATTAAGTAAATACCCGGATAATGTACATCACTCCAAACATGCAGTTACTCCTGAGAATGACAAAGTAAAACCCTTGAAAATATCAAACTCTTAAATATGAAGCAATACGTACAGAAGTACATAGTTTTGACCCACCATTACAATTCCAGAAACAGTTTTTTTACACACACACATGGTGGGTGGTATATGGCCTTATTCATACCTTTCATTTTTATTATAACTAGATATCCTGTAAAAATGTATCATCCTTGTCTTTACAGGGTTTCTCTTGTCCTCTTTAACCATAACTCTGCTCTGGAGGACTGTGTCAGTGCGGTGATGGCTGGCCTTTTTTTTTTTATAGTGCTTTTAACAATTGTCATTGTCGCAAAGCAGCTTTACACAATAAAATGAAAATTATGGAAGTTTATATGAAATGTGAATGTGTATGAATCAAAATGATTAGTCTCTGATGACTAAGCCGAGATGCGACAGTGGCAAGGGAAATTTATTTTATTGACCTTTAAACAAATTAGAACCTGTATTCTCCTGTTTTATGCAGATTAATGTTTTAACTTTCAATAGTTTTGGATGAATATTTTTTTTTAATAATGTTTGTGTGTTTTAATTCTTGGGGTATTGTTAGGCCACTGTGTTTTTATAAAAAAAATCACTTGAACAACTACATCAGTAGGCTACAATGGGAGACAACTTAGCCCAACTTTTCATCTCCTCAAAAAGCTAAGTCAACACTAGAGAAATATAATTAATTGAACCCACAACCAACTACTTGAGCTGACTTAATTTGAATTACAAGTTGAGTCGACTTAAAATTTTGAACAGGGTACACGCGGTGTCAACTAAACAGCAATGCCCCACTAGTGACTATGAGGTGAGGCATACTGTGAAATCATACTCTAATCATGTCACTGCTTGGTCATTCTGCGCGGTTCACAGATGACGGCTCTCCCCTTGGGGGATGGCCGGACCGCCCTCTTCCAGCACTTCTTTGGGCACGGCCTCAGACGGGAGTCCTCTGTGACATCCGGCAGCTGGGAACACGGGCCTCAAAGTGCATCTCCTAGCGGCCTTTTCCTCCTCAGTGGCAGGGTCATAAAATTCCAGCTCTGAAGAGAGCTAAAGAGCCGTGGGAGCTTCAAGTGTACTCATGGCTGTCCTTACTGCGGCTATCAAAGGCGCATTCCATTCACCTTTCCTCCTGTGACCGCTCTTAGTGTCCGGCGCGCGACTCAGCTCCACAGTTCTCCAGATCAACAGAGACAGCCCAACTACACTGAGCAACACTCCCTGCTATGTTTTATAGTGTGGGGAGAAGCCCGTGATCCATTAGTGGGTATTAGTGGGCCAGCCAGTGCCCATTCCCACGGCCCCGCTTATTGGCACACCTGCAGAAGGGGAGGCTGCCTACCTAGTGTAGATTTAGGTGCAAGCCCATTAAGCATTTTGCATAACTCTATAGCAAATAAACGTTCCCAAAACCGTATATCCTGTTCAAAACAATTATACAAAAACACAGTTTGTTTTTGTAGTGTCTCGTGATTGTTTCTATGAACATATAATCTGCTTAAATAATCAAAACAAACCTGAAATAAAACATCTCAATCTCTAAAAGACTTCCATCATAAAAATAACTTCTGTTAAATCCTGTCCTGGTATAAAGTGTGATCAGGCTTTCAGGCAGGGTTATGGAAAATGTATTCTTCAGATTGTGTGAAGAGAGCAGATAGCTGTGTGACCGCAGGCTTTTCTCTTTTCTCATGTGGGGAATAAAAATAACACCTGCTATCTACCTGCTGATGGTATTAAAAGCCACAAACACAGCACATAAAACAACCCACACACTGGTAAACTAAAGCCGTCTCACGAAGCATTCAGTGCATCTCTCCATATAAAGTGTTTAAACCACTTTAATTTTCTTCACAGCATCCAAGCAGTCATATAGTCCTGTACACACACTGAGCAGTTAAAGCCATTAAATTGGTGTGCCTGCTGTAAAAAAACTATTTCTCAGAGGAACACTTAAAGTCTGCCTCCTTCCTACACATTATACCTGCCTAGTTGCAGTTCCTAACAGGTGGTCTAAGGTACACTTCCTGGACAAAACATATTGCTGTTTAAGAATTGTTTCATTATTGGGCTGGGTCAAGAAAAGAAAAGACTGAATTGGGTTAAGAATTCTTCAATACATTTTTCAAACCTAAAATGATGGCGCTAAGTTCTCAAATTCATGGAAGAAATGTGATCAGAAAACATCATACATTTAGATCACTTAAAAACTTGATGTTGCATGGTAAAAAAAAAAAATGGACAGTAGAAATCAGGGAATTTACACACACAATGTTATGAGACCTCACAAGAGTGGGACAAAAGTGTGTTTGTCTTTGTGTTAGATCTTTCCTGATCTAATCGTTTTACTGTAATGTACAAACCACACTCCCCTACATTGTACAATTCTTTTGATTGTGTAAAGCTGCGTTGTGACAATGACAATTTATAAAAGTGCCATACAAATCAAATTGAATTGAATTGAAATATGATTTCATAAATTGGCAACTTTTTCAAACAAAAAAGGCTGAAATCTGGGCAGGAGGAAGATATGAGGAGAAATACAGAAGGAGAAGTGAGTAGGCAGAAGAGACCAGGAGAAAGACAAAGACACAGAGGAAGAAAATGAGAAAATGAGAGAAGATAAAGAAGTAGAAATGAATGGAAGAGATGAAGATGAGGGTCCAGCTGAATCAGAGTGAAGGACAGAAGCAGGGCTGATGGTGCGACAGGTGGAGACTGGGAGACAGATGATCCTGCTGTAGTTCCACTTGAACGTCATGGTATTATTTTATTGTCTGTTACACACCATTCTACTAGATTTGAGATTTTATGATATATAGAGACAGATGTTATATCAGTAAACATAAATAAATACATGCATGCTATGGCTGTTAAAAAAAAAATGTAAAAATGTTTGTTTATAGCTCCTTGTATATGTCCATTCCATGCCACCTTACCAATTTTTTCACCACCCCATTGCCACTCGATATAAAATTTTCTAGATCCACCATAACTAGTAGACATGTTTTTATAATATTCCTAATCCTTGGGAATATTTCCTACATATTAATAATTCCACATTAATAATTGTGCACATTTTGTGATTTACCTAAACCATGAACATTGGTTATTGTGGATCAGCCTTTAACTATGTTTAAAATAAATTTTAGCACTGTGGATTTGCACCTCCAGAATCTGGGTTTGATTCCTGCTTGGGTCTGAGCACATGGTGTTTGCATGTTCTCCCCGTGCTTGGTCGGTTTTCTCCGGGTACTCCGGTTTCCTCCCATAATCCAGAGACATGCAGATTAGGCTAATTGGAGTACTGACAGATCTCACCCTAGCAGATAGGGTGAGACCTGTCAGTAAACCAACATCTTAACCACTGCACTACCTCCTGCACCGGTGTAAAATGTAAAGAGGCCTACAGTAATGGAAAGGTAGGGCAGTGGAAAGTTTATTTTTCAGCTTGGGTAAAGATAGCTGTTTGACCACACACTTCTCTCGTTTCTCGGGGGAAAAAATAACACACGTCTATGTGCTGATTGTGTTAATAACCACAAACACTGCACATGACACTGCTGACACAATGGTAAACTAAAGATCAGTCACAAAGGACTCAGCACATCTATTCATATAAAAGGTTTAGATCAATTTATTTGTGAGACTATTTTTATGCTAAGTTTATTACTATACTATGTACGGTTTCTGAGATATGGCCAGGACAATTTTGTTTGGAGGCAGAAATTTTTATACAGTTCACCCACTGCAATGTATTGACATGATATGATGTCTCACATTTATTGTTTTGCAGCATCCAAAGTGTTCATTGTCACCGTGTTGTTGCACAGTGTTTTAGAATGATTGTACTGATAGTCAGTAACCTAGTGAAGCAGTAGAACAACATAGGAAATATAGTTGCAAGCAACGATGACGGGCCCAAGCACCCTGTGCCACCACCACCCCGGGCGCACCGCACAACCTGTGTGTTATTTGAGTGTGTTGAGACCTCGAAAAAGCCATCGCCACCCGGTTGCACCGCACAACCTGCACACGTCACACACTATACAGGGCTAATGTCAGTTTGGACCCTAAATATTTGTTGAGTGTGTGTGTACAATCATGTGTGTGTGTGTGTGTGGGGGAGGGGGGGGGGATAGGGGTGACGAGGAAAATGTGTTTGTGCATGTTTGTGTGTGCGGTGTGTGAGTCTGTTTGTTAACATTAGTGATGTGTGTGTTAGTATGTGTGTGAGACATGCATTGTGAGTGTGTGTGTTTCTGAGTAAGGGTGTGTGAGTGTTAAAATATTCACGAGTATGAGTATGTGTATACGTGCATTAGTGCGTCTGTGTGAGTGTGTTAACATTGTGACATAAGTGTATTTGTGCATGTGTGTGCGTCGTGAGAGGTGTGTGTGTGCGCGTGCATGTGTGTATTAACATTTGTAATGTGTGTATGTATGTGTGCATGTGTGTGATGTATGAGTGTGTTTGTGTATATGTGTATGCGTGTGTGTGACTGTTAACGTTTGTGATGTGTACGTGTGTGCAATAGGCCGCAGACGCTGGAAAGTAAGTGTCACACTATGATGTTCCTGAATGTGATGTAACTTAAATATAATGCCACACATGAAATAAGTTGGTTGCTTTACGTCCCATGGAACCCTCATGTCTGTGTTTCCTTCTAGCTCTCCCTTTTAGTTATGCTGTCCTAGTTAGTCCTGTCGGAGTCCCTGCTTGCACTCTGCACTAAATATACATTTAGCTTATACATTATGTGCCTGTGACCAGACCTAACTGTTATCGTTCTTCTCTTCTTTTCTCTCTCTTCTCTTCTATCACTCCCTCTTTCTCTCTCCCTGTCTCTCTCTACATATGCCGCTCCTGAGCTGCTAGTGATCCAGACCCCCTCTGCCCTCTGGACCTGTCTGTCTCATCCTGGTGCCCCATTTTCTGGATGTCATCACATGGAGGCCTTGTGTGGTCTGCTTGTGGTCTGTGTTGTGACTGGGGATGGTTTCACTTTACCATGAAGATGATCCTGGCACACAGCTGTTCTTTGAGGACTGTAGTCGCTTAATATTTCAGGACTGGAATTTCCAACAGTTTCGTACCCGAGTCTCCAATAACAAACTGCACTCCATTTTAATTTAAAGATATCAACTGACATATTGAACTTCCAGCTTTTTAACAGATGAGGGCCAAACAATTCCTGCTATCTGTTATCACCGAAATGAGGATGGGTTTCCTGTTGAGTCTGGCTCCTCTGAGGTTCTGAGTTTTTCCTTTTCACAGTTGCCCACCGCCATCACAATCTGATCATTTTGATTCATACATACAGTATGTTCTCACACATCTCATATTCATTTTAGTACAATTTAATAAACATTGATGCAGGTGATGTTCTAAGTATATCAGATTAGCACGTAGAATAGTTTACATATTAGAATCTTACTATTCTCTCATCTCTTCAGCAAAATTATCAACTCATGGTCTATATCCTGTATCTACATATTTTCTCAAGCAAATAGTACCAGAAATAACTGAACTAAAAATAGTTAATTCACCACAATGATAGTGACATACGTTTTAAACCCCTAGTTAAGAAAGCTGACCTTGATCCAGTCAGCTCTCCAACAATAGGCCAATATCAAATCTCCCATTCATTTCCAAGATCCTATAAATAGTAGCACAGCAGCTACAGTCATGTTCAAAAGTTTGTACCTCCTCTTAATAAAAACA